>VOMN01021902.1:0-15908 GCA_014899125.1 Orchestia grillus | reverse complement strand
GTAACAATCCCGCCGAATTTACAGTTGGAACCTGGGGAGACAAACTTCTGGTTACAATCCCGCCGAATTTACAGTTGGAACCTGGGGAGACACACTGCTGGTTACAATCCCGCCGAATTTACAGTTGGAACCTGGGGAGACACGCGTGTGGTAACAATCCCGCCGAATTTACAGTTGGAACATGGGGAGACACACTTCTGGTTACGATCCCACCGAATTTACAGTTGGAACCTGGGGAGACACTCTTCTGGTTGCAATCCCGCCGAATTTACAGTTGGAACCTGGGGAGACACGCTTNCTGGGGAGACACACTTCTGGTTACAATCCCGCCGAATTTATTATGTATTATAAAAGCGTCGCCACAGTTTAACCGTTTACTTTTTATTGAGTATCGTATAAGTTGTTCTTGATATTCATGACTAACGACGTTGATGTATTTATTAATATTTTAATTTTGCGATGTATTGATTGTGCGATGCCTAATAAAACATCTGTTATGGAATGGTGACATTCTGAATAGGGTTACAATTTGTTTACGGCACACGGTATTAACGTTATAAATTAAAGGTTATACTAAAGTTATGAGAGTGAATTTATGATATCGGCACGTCCTCTGCATAGTTTTGCTCTGAGTTTGAGAGTGCGCTAAAATAACAATTTACGTCGTTATTGCATAAAACAGAAATCGTACTCTGATATTTAGTATTTAATTAATTATTGATTATAAAGTTTATAAAATTCATGGATCATTCCTTAATTTTCCCTGCTGCCGTTACCATAAATATTTTCAACCTAAGTCTGATACACCAATAGCTAAACCCTTTCCTTAACTTGTAACTGGTTTCTTTAGCACGTAGATAGTTATATTTATTCACTCTTGTAGGGTATTCCATAAAGAGCGTCGGACTTGAAACTTCGAGAAGCCCACAATGTACGCAGGCTCAGTGTAGGTTGACATATGGTCGACATCGTCTGCTATACCTCAAAAAAGAAACGTAACTCATTAAAAATAAACAAAACGTAACTATTCGTATACAAATTTATTTCAACGATTCACGTTTTAAATCTGGTCCTTTTTATGGAACATCCTTCATTCTAAGATAAATTCCTTGATTACTCGTGACCCTCGTTGCCAACAGAGACCCCTCGTATTACTCCTTTTGCCTTCGAGGAAGAGCTCTTTTCTGGTGACGATGTCCAGTTGTTCTGCACTGTGAAGGGTGACTTGCCCCTGGCCATCCGGTGGTACTTCCACGGGAAGGAAGTGTCCCACGTGATGGGTGTGAATACCATGAAAGTGGGCAGTCGGTCGAGTATCTTGAGTATCACGTCTGTGACACACGGACACTCGGGGGAGTACACGTGCGATGCCTCCAATGCGGCTGGCAAGGACAGATACTCCGCCACTCTTACTGTACATGGTAAAATTAAAAGAAGTGGGAATCAATTGTTTAGGGTTATACTCGTACAAACTGCTGCGATGAGAAGCTTGTATTTTTTACACTACATTATATCCAACTAATAGGGGCCGTAACTAATAAGTATGTGCAATTAGTGTTTATGATAACTAGGAATACGTAGTTAGTTACCGAAGTAGATGTATCCAGTTCGTAGTATAGTTTACGCATAGACAGATATTTTCGGCTCAAGCTTGCAAAATGCGAAGTTTTATTTCCTCATTTGGTCGAATTATTCCTGAGAGACGGAGAGTGAAAATGAATAGGTCGTGTTGTCCCGAGCAACGACAAAACCCATGGAAGAAAGGAACTTGAAAGCCTTTTTTTTATGCAGTGTAGCTTACTTAGTCGGTTACGCGCCTCTGTTTGGAGGGTGGGGAAATGCCGGATTGAGCAATTATATTTAGCAACTCTAAGAACAGAAATCCTTCAAACTAAACTGTGTTTTTATTTGTATCTGTGAGGGAAATCGCGTTGTTCGTGTGATGTAGTACAAGGTCCGTCAAAATCATCTGATACATTTGCTATTTTGATAAAAGTCAAACGTATTGAAAAATGAGCAATTGGTTTTCTTGAATGTATTCATCAAACAGTTTATTTCATTTTATTACCATTCGAAGATACTTTCGTCCATCCCTCGTTTTATTTCGCTTTCTTTAAATCGGCTAATGTGTCAGACTATTTTGCCGCATGCCTTGTATTTTCATAACCTTCCGTGTGCATCAGTGAGAGAATGATAAGTTTGGCGTACGAGAGGAGCGATCGGGTGTAGCAGAACAGCGTGGCTTCAATAGATCGTGTGGGGCTGTCCAATTCGTGTGCTGAAGTCGACCTTGTTATTGGATCGAAGTAATAATGATAACTTGGATGATTGATTTCGAGTCATGTTGGTGTGTCACGTAAGGCAAGAATCACAATTTAACTGTTACTTCGTATGCCCTTAAATAATCTTTTCTGTACGAGGTAGAAGCAGGAACAAAATCATGGAGATTAAAATATTTTCTTGTAGATGGAATTTAGTGCGAGTTTCTGGTATAGGTTCCAGAGTATTAGTAATAAAATGTTTTATATAGGAGCTGTTGAGTGGCACTGAAGTGACTTACTCGCTTAAAGGTTGAAGTCATTGCCGTTTCAAAGGGGCTCAGTCTGTTGGTATGATGAACATGCGTCGCCTGAACTTATCATCATTTATACATCTGGGTTGTGTGGGGAATTTCTGGCTGAATTTGTTGCCCAAGTACCCATTTTTTCCTGGTAAGCATTTATTCATCTGGGTTGTATGGGGAATTTCTGGCTGAAATCGTTTCCCAAGTACCCATTTTTTTCCTGGTAAGCATTTATACATCTGGGTTGTGTGGGGAATTTTTGGCTGAATTTGTTCCCCAAGTACCCATTTTTTTCTGGTAAGCGTTCATACATCTGGGTTGTGAGAAGAATTTCTGGTTGAACTCCTTTCGCTAGAAATGCAAATCTTGGCCTATTGAAAATCAGACCAAAATGTTCTCTCCGTTGGGATTTGAACCAGGAACCAAATGAGCTTCAGACAAAAACGTTACCATTAGGCCAGTGTAAAGTCTGCGTCGGCGAAAAAGAGGTTCTTGAATTTCGTTGTATGGTGTAACTTTTTTATCGGAGTTTGTTTCCTTTTCGTTTCTTGGGTTCTAAACTTGTTTGGGTTGCGACGGTTGTGATGTCGATGGTGCGCTAAAATTTTCCCACGATGCATATTCGTTCCATTCAAGTGTTGGTCGGTGTCGTTGTTTCGTCGAATTGAAAACTCTTTTCAACCCTTGACGCCCTGGTGTGATTTTTAGTCACGCTTAATTAAACTTTCACATTACTTTAACTAGCCTCAATTCACCCTTCACTATCTTATAACTAATGTGGCCCTTAAAGCACCGGTTGCAGTTAACCCATTAATGTTGTATTACTCATTCGAACATTCGTTTAAACTCGCCGATACCCCATGCAAATAAGGTGAGTTAGCTGCTGTCGATTAAATAAGTACGTTGAGGGTTATGGTAGTGGCTAAGGGTTATGGTAGTGGCTAAGGGTTATGGTAGGGGCTAAGGGTTATGGTAGGGGCTGAGGGTTATGGTAGGGGCTAAGGGTTATGGTAGTGGCTAAGGGTTGTGGTAGTGGCTAAGGGTTGTGGTAGTGGCTGGCAGAAATGCCGCGCGTGTGTACATATACTTTATGCTTTGATTTTGGACCATTTACGTTGCGGACTGGAAGTGTGTGGTGACAGAGGGGAGTGCTTCCCGCTGGTGTTCTCATTCACGCTTGCAAAATCGGAATGTGATGTTTTCTGTGAATTAAACTCAATCTAACTAACGTGTACCAAATTGGGGAAGGTTAATCTAATGACGCAGTCATTAATTGTTTAGTCGAATTGCAATTGAACCCATTTCGATCGAGATCAACTGTAATTTTCTTGTGAATCTTCGTCGTTTTAAGTAATATTTAGATTGTCTTTACTTCGTTCAAGTATACTCCACGCTTCTCAGTGAATAAACGCTACACTTTTATCGTTATCGTTACCCTGTTATCGTTAGCCTACTATCGTTATTCTTCTGAAATGCTCATTAGATTATTAGAGTTTTGGGTTCTTTCCTATTCTTTTAATTTTCCTTCGGACCTCAAGTTTTTCTGTTAATAACACCACCCTCGGCCCATAGAAGCGTGCAACAATCATGTGTCCTAAAAAGCGTAGGTTTAATATTTATCTGACTTTGTTTTACCTGGCGCACATGGAGCTTATTGTGGATAGTTTTTACCACAATTTATTTCACACGATTGGATTTCAACCGAAATATTTAAAGCTCATTTGCGACTGTTGTCATTACATTCGTCACATACGTATGAAAATGTACCTTTATAGTTTGATGTGCCCTTGTAATTGAGCTGATTAATAGCTCCGTTGTGTGGCAATATAATTGAAGTATCTGATTATCACCAAATTATTTCGCTGCAGACTTCGTATTTCTTTGGAAACGACTTACACAATACATTTACGGCTTGAAGTTTGCCAAACTCTGTTGGCTTCCGATGCCATGGTCTAGTTTAATAAAAAACTCGGTGAAAGAACCGTTTTGAACTACGATGTGACTTTCGTATTCGTGTACGGTGATTCGAGTAAATTTCGTCTCTCGAATTCGAGCTACTATTGTCCCTCGAATTCGAGCTATTTTCCCTCAAATTCGAGCTATTATTGTTCCTCGAATTCGAGCTATTATTGTTCCTCGAATTCGAGCTATTATTGTCCCTCGAATTCGAGCTATTATTGTCCCTCGAATTCGAACTATTATTGCCCCTCGAATTCGAGCTATAATCGTAACACGAATTCAAGTTAATAAACAAAATTCATTGGTAAACTAATATTTGAATGAACAGACGCATTAATAATATAATTCGAGTTAATCATCGAGTAAGGTAAATTCGAGTCGACCTTTGCAGAAACTCCGCGAATAAACGCCTTCTCTTTTGACGAATAATGCGGCTGGCAAGAACAGATACTCCGCCACTCTTACTGTACATGGTAAAATTAAGGGGAATGTGTCTGGTGTACTTCAAGTTCATCTGCGGGATAGTTTGAACTAAGACTTGAGTTGAGTGTGTGTGGAAATTACAGTGAGATATAACCGACTCGTGCATACGTAATTGGCTGGGAGATCTAGCTGCCTAGTACGTACTAAATTAGCTATGAGATCTAGCTGCCTAGTAGGTACTAAATTATACATGAGATCTAACTGCCTAGTACGTACCAAATTATACATGAGATCTAGCTGCCTAATACGTACTAAATTATACATGAGATCCTAGCTGCCTAGTACGCACTACACTAGCCTTGAGATCTAGCTGCCTAGATCTAGTTGACTTGAACATTTAAAGTTAGCAGTTAGATCCTGCTGGCTTGTCTGTTTGTTTACTTCCAAGTAATACTTTTTAGCCCGCAAAATTCGACTGCTCGTGTTCCATTAATAATCTATAACTCGTTTCCTCGGAATGTGGGTTGCTTATTCTGTAACTTGAGCAACAATAATATTATTTGTTAGGTATGTTATGAAATATAATGTTGTCCATAAGATATCATACCACAAAGTGTTATGTACTGGTATTAAATAGCCGTTTCAAATTCAGATTTTTTAGATCTTTCAAATTTCGTTCAATTTAATTATTAAACAGAAAAATCAATTAATTAAATTGAAGAAGTGATAAATTAAACTGAAGAAGTAGTTAATTAAACTGAAGTAGTAGTTAATTAAACTGAAGTAGTAGTTAATTAAACTGAAGAAGTAGTTAATTAAACTGAAGTAGTAGTTAATTAAACTGAAGTAGGAATAAATTAAACTGAAGAAGTAGTTAATTAAACTGAAGTAGTAGATAATTAAACTGAAGAAGTAGTTAATTAAACTGAAGAAGTAGGTAATTAAACTGAAGAAGTAGTTTATTAAATTGAAGTAGTAGTTAATTAAACTGAAGTAATAGTTAATCAAGCTGAAGTTTTGCCAGGAGTCTGCACTATTTCTATTTGCGCTGGCGAGTGGCGGGAGCATCGGTGGCGCTCTGTATGCGTGGTCGGTTTGTTGAAATTGTTGGTTGTACCTTCACATTTAGTGAGATCGTTCCTGTTCTGGTCACGTTGCTGAACCTCTTGTATGTGTTTCTGTGTTTGTAGGTGTGGATGTTCTACACAACTTTGTAATTATCATATTGAGGAGTTGGGCTTCTTAGATCTTAAACTATTTTCATTAATGAAGAGTTTGATCTATCGCATCTTCATTTGGTTTTATCTGAGTTGTTGATGGTTAATAAAGCCCGGGTTTCTGTATCAAGAATTTGGTGCTACTTGCTTCCTGCCGTGCGCAACGGCTTATCGCCTCGTTTGTGGCCTTTTGTTTTCCTAACACATCAGTCAAGGTTTTTGAATTGCTTGTTTTCATGACTAATTTAGATGTTTTCATTGCATGGTAATGGTTCTGAATTTTACGTTGCTGTTCTTCCTGGCAACAAAACTCATCACTAACTAATTCCACATGTACTTTTTCCTGGTGTGGATCCATGAATATCGGACGTGAGACCTTCAACTCAATTCGAGGTTGTCTTGGTCAGGTCATGACACTTCCTGATGAAGTTTCATGCTTCAAAGGGAGAGACGCTGAGGGGATTGTCCTTCGGCGGATTTGGGGCCTTGGCGAAACCTCGGAGGATAAGCAGGAGTCCCGACCTTTTCTCACAACGTGAACTCCTTCTGAAGTTTACCTTATGAACTGAAAATAAGCCTAAAATTGAAAACCAATTATACAGCAGGTTACCCGACCTATTTTTACACCTTTAACTTCAACTAAAATTTACCTTGTGAACTGAAAAGATGTCTAAAAATGAAAATGAATTGTAAACTGAAGCTGAGTCTTACCGTTAGACTCATAAAATAGGAACCTGTGGTTAAACCGTAGATTTAATGATATAATGATAATTCATATTTTGAACTGGTTTCAGTACTCGCTCATCTCACCTCTCCTGACCCTAAAATATTTTCGCACAAGATCAGGTGAGGTGTAAGTTTCACTCGCGTTAGGAACTACTCATATTAGGTGTGTGACCAATATCCACATAGGGTGCCTAGAGCTCGAGTGACTGCAGTCAACCCACATCATTTTCTTTGGCATCCTTGCGCCGACGGTAACGTGTAGGGGCTACGTGCATTTATGAAAGCAAGGTGCTGTACGTGAAAAAATTTGAGTGCTACTGTGTCTGGCTTAAATTTAACGTAACATAGAAAACTTGATGAATGACGAACAAGTTTCTCGTATAATGTACCTTTAAAATGAGGTACATTGCCTCATTTCGATTGACATTGCCTACCTTCTACGAGTCTCAACAGTGCTGTGATGCTGTGATAAGATGGACCGTACTTCCAATGCTAAATTCTGATATCTGATATTTTTCCACTTAGCTCGATAGTTTTATTAATTAATTTTTGTATAAAAGAGCACTAACAAATGGTTTAATCTGTGTTTTGTTCCAGCAATAATTCAATTTAGTACCTATAAGAAAAAATGTGTTGTGTTGTGTTGCGCCGTCAATTTAGCCGGGCCGAAATTTTTCTACTTTGTCAAAAGATTTTGTAGTTCCTTGAAAAGACGTTCAAGCTCGTTTGTTTTCCCCCAGAAACCCCGGAAATTTTACCCTTCGAATTCCCCGTAAAGACGCTTTCCGGCCAAGACGTGCAGCTTTTCTGCAACGTAGCCCAAGGCGACTTGCCCCTGACCATCCGGTGGTACTTCCACGGGAAGGAAGTGTCCCACGTGATGGGTGTGAATACCATGAAAGTGGGCAGTCGGTCGAGTATTTTGAGTATCACGTCTGTGACACACGGACACTCGGGGGAGTACACGTGCGATGCCTCCAATGCGGCTGGCAAGAACAGATACTCCGCTACTCTTACTGTACATGGTAAAATTGAAGGCTTGTATGTGGAAATGGTCTTTAAACATGAAAATCATATGAAAAAGACCATTTTGTGCTATAGAACGTATTAAAGCAGCCACGTAGAAGATGTTAGGTAGATCTAAAACGAATTCTGAGTTGTTTTTAAATATATAGCTGTTTTCGTACGTAGTTTTATTGATTACTCAGCATTAACTAATTTGAATTTCTATTGTACCTTACTTAAAATAAACTTGGAATAGTTTGCGAGTATAGTTGAATTCCAAATTTCATGATTTATGCCTCTCTGTACTACCAGAAAAGAAACTTGTCGGTATAAAACGTCTTCTGCCACATTTATTCTGAAGAAACGCTCAAACCATAAATTGAATTAAGTCAGATATCTTTTCATGAAAACGCCCTGGTCCATTTTTCGTAACGGCAATTATTCGTAGAATTAAACGCACTCATACTCAAGTTAGTGAAGGAAAGTCTAAAATTCGAAGCATGGTGCCAAGATGATGTGGTTCACCAGATGCGTCTGCTGGTGGCGGTGTTCGTGATCGGAGGAATTTTTTTAGTTTGGTGTTGTTTTCGTGATATGAGAGTCTCGCGTTTATGCTGTCGTTCCTCGGTAATTTGCCATCTCCACCTGCCTTTCATTTGTCTGATTTATCTCGGCTTAATATTTTAGCGGATTATGCCGAGAAGAGTGGCTGTGCTTCCACATGGTCTGGGTAACCTTCAGTGGCCGTGTGAATGCGACAAAACCGATGACGAGAATTCTCGGGATGGTCAATCGAGGGGTTGACGTCATCAGCATGAAATAGGGAGTTTTTGTGTGTGTATGGTGTGTCAGATTGCCGATATTTTACAAGCACTGTTGAATTATGGGAATTTTTGTTGAGTTCGAAAGATTTCTCGCGCTCCGTCCTCGATTGTGCAGAGTCGATGGTGGAACTGACTTCATTGACGGTTATTTTCGTGTCTAGAGTAGAGGATTTCTACTCTGCTTGCTCACCTTACGTACACCTAAGTGGTACGATTCACTGTTTAACCATTTCTGAGAGGTTATTTTTTTTAAATTCGGGGTGGTGCGAACTGTTAAATTCACGTTAACCCATAAATTCATATAGTCTATTTCTCTGTTAATTATTTTATTTCTGTTGACAGTAGTTGTCAGTTAACCGTTTGCATCATAAGTAAACATGGATTTTGAAAATGCATTTATAGTATCAAATACGTGTAAAAAATTATATTTGGCGGGAAAATGTTGCTTGGTTGCTGAAATAGAAGTTTCCTGCAAAGTGGACGGCAAGAAGTAATAGAGTACTATTACTAAATTTAAAAATTGAGCTAGTTTTATTCTAGTTTAAAAAAACTCTATCACGCATTTGATTCCAATGTAAAAATATACTTCCACCTCACTCAATAAAACATCCATTGCTGCGACATTTTATTCATAGCTTGTGATTCTGTAGTATTACCATCATGTGTCCACAATACTGGACGTCATGTTTTAATACACAAAAAGCACGTTGGGTCATCGTTCGTGACAAAGTGCCGAGTTTTGCTTTAAATGTTTTGTTATTACCCGAGACTTTACTTAGGGTAATAAAAAAGGTAATAAACCTCGGGTAATAAGTCGAGGTGATTTACAAAGTGGTTCTATTTTCGGGGCAAGCGAGATCTCTAAAAGGGAGTCAACTGGAATTGATTTTGTCTTGCGTGGGTTGATAGTATCTATTAAGTTTGGGTTCGTGGGTGCTCTTCTGGAATTCGATTCGGTGGGTACGTCTGGTTTTGTCATATTTGTTAATATTCTGGGCATGTGATGGACATCTTTGTTTGTCGTTTCGTGATTTTTATTATTTTCGTGGCGTGAAATTATGTTGTTTGTACAGAAAATTCCCTGATATTATTTCACGTTTTGCGCTTTTCTGATTATACTCCTCACTTTACTTTAGCTTGGCTGTAACGATGCGTTGACGCTACTTCGCTATACCACTTACGAGCTTTCTAAAAATATTTCATTCTTGCTTACGGCTTTAACTTGTTTTCCGTGTGCACTAATATGTAGACTAGCACGTGTGCAACCTTTACACTCCTAATATCTTTTTTTAGAAATAACGATTTTTTAGACAGTAATATTCGTAAAATAGCGGCACAGGCTTCTGACGGTTTATTTTTTTGTCCTCAGTTTGAACGTAACCTTAAAAATTAAGGAACTTATTATTCTTATTATTATATTCCTGATTTGGCGACCGCTTAGAATTTAAGAAAATAACGTTTTTTTCCTAATCTCAGTGAGTGGAAAGGGTTGAGAGCGATAATGTTTTGTTGACGTTGTACCTCCCTTGTGCTTACTTTCTCGCCTCTGATTTCGTCATTGAACTTTTGCTCTTCTGAAATGAATATAATTTTCGCATTTTTTTCTGACGCTTTTTCTCAAACTGCTTTCCTTTGATAAAGTTATGGGGACTCTATTGGTACTTTTTTTACCTGCAGTTTTTGGTAGCTTTTAAATGTTCCCCCGCTTTACACGTGCTAAAAAATAGCTTGAAAAATTGAGAGTTCAACATCAAATTACTTTACTCCTGAAGCGCGCCGCGGCTTAGGGTGCATTATTGTGCAGCGCTTTTTGTAAGTATAATTTTCTTAATGTTTAATGTTGCATAATATTTTTTTCCTTATCGTTTAGTTGCGCTAAACGTTACCTCAGTAAAAAATATTTTCGTGCAATGTCGTCCGTAAAAAGTGAAATGAACCAGAATTTTGCCCTCGATTCACTCCTTTTTTAACCGCTATTAAAACTTATGCTGGTCACGAGACCCACACTAGTGTGGTTCATTTTGAATTGTTTTTTTTTTGTCAGACCCCCACTGGAATTACCGCGTGGAGGCAGAGCAGAAACAGAGAAAAATCGTTTCTCATCAGACGGATGCGAGTCTTTGTTTGATATTTTTGCATGTCAAGCTGTGTTCATGGAACCCACGCCAGTTACGCTTGAGAAACGTATTTCAACCATACGACTCGCATGCATGCGATAGTATGCAGAGTTTTTTTTAGTGAAAACACACACTAAGAAAACTCACAATCTTAAGCAACTGGTGACGTGGGGAGGGTGCTTAGGTTGGGTCAACTCTTTTGTGGGGCGCGATGTTTCATTGTAAATGTACGCCTATATCGTAGGGGAGACCCCCTTTTATTTTCTCATTTTGTGCGATTCACACAGTTGCAGATCTGAGAAAGCTGGAGTTAGTATCATGCAAATGAATAGAAATATGTGCGAATGCGGAATATAAATGTGCGTTACATCGGTAAAGTTAACATCTTATCAGGAAAGACAAAAGATTAAATTTCAAAGCTGTGGGTGTGAGGATGTACGAAAATGATGTAAACGCTCAATAATAAAGAGTGGTTAAATTGTAAGGGCAGATTTTGAATGTGAATCACGCCTAAATGTCAAGTTTTTGCTGCATTTAATCTGATATTTCTCTATTTCAAACTAACTCAATTTGAACCATGGTAAGATACACAATCGAGCAACGCGTTAAAGTTATTCAGGCTTATTATGAACCTAATTTGTGTTTTATTCAAAATCAACATCGGCCCTTCAAATTTAACCACCCTATACAATAGCCTTACGCAGTGGCAGGAACTCCCTTCTGTCCGCTAAAACACAAACATGATGTGGATGCTGTCTCCTTTTTCACCGTTTTTTTCTGTAAGTGCGAACCGCTTTCGTAATTCAGGCTTGTCTTCAAATGAGGAAAGCGAGCTCTTGAGTTACGCCAAAGAGGATTTACTTGAGTACACTTCTCCAAAAGTCTACTGTGACTGGCTCATCTGGCGTTAGGATGTGGACATGAGGTTAATGTATGGCTTTTGTTAAGAGTTGATATTCTTCAGCGTTTATTTTACTATGCTAGTCGTCCTTTCTCTTCTTTAATATCGTTTCCGCTACTATCGCAGGCGTTAGGAATGCCGGGACATAAATTTTAGAGCAACTTAGGTGCTGAAAAGTATTTGTAAGATTGCCTTATATTAATCTACTTGCTGCTTGGGATTTAATGAATTGTTTAGTTCTACGTAGCGGGCCCAATACATTAAGTCCATGAATTATTTATTCAAGTTAAAGTGTTGTTACATAGAATAACTTGTATACATAGAATGGGCATTTTTCTCAGATGTCTCGTCATGTCCATAGATTTTGGTCTACAGGCTTTTCGAGTTAGTCATCTCCACCGAAAACGACATTCTAAAGGAGAGATTTACTCTCTAACGCTACTGATATGTGGTACCCAATTTATGTACCAGTACGTTAATTGTTTTTGTGAAGACGTATCTGTTTGGGTTCTTTAGATGTGCTACACCCGATGATGTTCCAGCATGACTTGAGTAGGGTGTTCCATAGAGGGCTGAACATTTTTAGTGCGATTCTCCATACAGGTAATATTTCCTGTCGACAAATATCTCCGTTGTGAATGTAAAAATGAAAGATTTTATTTTCATAAATTTTGGTATCCTGTTCATTTTTCTTCTAATCTAAACTAGCTTATTCGAGTAATGAACACAAATTTCATGAACACTTGAAACTTTGTATTCCTATGTGTTAGCCCTTTGGTTAGGTTAGGTGATCGCGGTACCACGTATGGCGGACGCCGCACTCAAAATTTTAAATAAGATCCCTTCACGATGAGAACGCGTTGCGCAGCTGTAGGCTGCTGCGTGCCTCACTGCTCTCAAGTGTTCTGGAAAGGGTATTAACCAAGTATCAGACTGCAGATAAATAGCAGACTGGATGAAAGCTTGCATTCAAACTCTTAAGCCTAAACGTAGGCTCTATTCAAATCCAGCGCTCTTTGTGAAACACTCTATTACGTTTTCTCATGTCCTTGGCATTTCTTGACCATTTCAAAAATCAAACTACAGCACAATTCTCGCTTGTCACTTTTCGGGTGAACCAAAATTCACCCGACCACGCATCCCGTTCACGTAATTCTTCGACCCGCTCCAGAGCCGCCCAGAATCCGAGCTTTTCACTTCGACGACATCGTCCACTCTGGCAAAGACGTCCAAATAGTGTGCTACGTCACGGATGGGGACACTCCCCTCAATATCCGCTGGTATTTCCACGGGGAAGAGGTCGCCCACACCATGGGGGTGTCCACCATGAAGTTAGGCTCCAGGTCCAACATCCTCAACATCGAGAGCGCCACCAACGGTCACTCCGGAGACTACACTTGCGTCGCCTCCAATGATGCCGGAGAGGACAGATACTCCGCGGCACTAACAGTCCATGGTGCTTTTCTGAATTGGTTTGGCACGGTCCCTGCCTTAGGTTGCTCCATAGTTAGGTTATTTCAGAGTTTGGTTGTTTCAGAGTTTGGTTGTTTCAGAGTTGGGTTGTTTCAGAGTTGGGTTGTTTCAGAGTTTGGTTGTTTCAGAGTTGGGTTGTTTCAGAGTTGGGTTACTTCAGAGTTAGGCTGCTCCATAGTTAGGTTATTTCAGAGTTGAGTTATTTCAGAGTTTGGTTATTTCACAGGTTGATTATTTCAGAGTTTAGTTATTTCAGAGTTTGGTTATTTCAGAGTTGGATTATTTCAGAGTGTGATTATTTCAGGGGTTAGTTATTTCAGAGGTTGGTTATTTCAGAGTTTCGTTAGGTGTCAATCGGCGACACTTTTTGTTTTGAAGTTCGACATGCTTCATTCTTGTTTGTTTTTTCTCTTTGCTCGGATTAACGGCCTTAGTCATTTCAATGATTTAAATATGAGAGTTTCTTTTAGCTCAATAAAAATATGAGCGTTGACTTTACTAGCAAACCATTATGCAATAATGGAATGAGTGATTTCTGTGGCACACCCGAAACCCAATACGCAGGCGACGTGTTAACCCCTTTCTGGACTTCCATGTAATCAGTTAATTTATACCGTAATGGTGTAATTAGGTGGTTGAAATAAATGTTCGGCTTTCGTATGTACTTGCGAACAGGGAAGCTTTCGATTGAGATCTGTTCGACTGCTGTTTGGTCGTGCATACAATCATTTTCCGCTGGTACTCGCGCTGTGACGGTGTAGCTAGATGGTTAGAGTGGGAATATAGTACTTAGAATTGCGTACGTGTCTACGAGTGGGGAAGTTTTCAGCAGGAACCTATGATATAATGTGTCCATTTAGGATCTATATCAATTGAAACTTCAATGAAATCGTACCTAGTCGTTATAATATGTCCATTTAGGATCTCTGTCAATTGAAACTTCAATGAAATCGTACCTAGGCGTTAAATGAGGTTTTGATTGGCGTGAAATTGAACTGGATTCGTACTCTTGATTGCTTGATTGATCGTTTCCTCCTTGATTGATCGTTTCCTGCTTGGTTGATTGTTTTCTGCTTGGTTGAATGTTTCCTGCTTGGTTGATTGTTTTCTGCTTGGTTGATTGTTTCCTGCTTGGTTGATTGTTTTCTGCTTGGTTGATTGTTTTCTGCTTGGTTGATTGTTTTCTGCTTGGTTGATTGAGTCCTGCTTGATTGAGGAGGTTTCCGAGGCATCGTTAGGGACTCTCAACATATTTCACTGGGTATAGGTTTCAAACTGGGCCGCATTTAGTTAAACAACTTCAAAGGGAATCTGCATTCATTGCCGATTCAATAATATTTCTCATGGAAAAAGTCATTACCGAACTTTGTATATTTTTAATGCATGTGAATTCGACACTTCTTGTGATTTGAATTTAAATTACTGCTCCTTATTCAGAAGACTGAAAAACGAGGTTGTTGTTTTAAATTATCCAGGTATTGAAGAAATTATAAGTATCTGTATTTTCCGCAAAGGTTGTACAGTTGTAATACATTTTCAGCATGCGAAAATATCTGTATTTCTTGATTGGAACTTGACTTTCAAAAAGATCGGAATCTTCGATTCATTTTCCATGCTGCAGTTGTCTCTACTTCTCCTTCTTTCGTCATTCATGTATAAGGCATTGCAGGCTTCGTTTTGTTATTTTGCTCGTCTGGCTGCGTTCAATTGATCATTTAAAGTGAAACACGGAATTTCTTTCGTCTTCATTGTGTATATCTGAACTCTTTTTTGTTATTTATAACGTATGACTGAGTTCTTTTTGCTGTTGTTAGTTAACATTGCAGAGTTTTTGTAGTTATATTTCTGGCTCAGTTTAGTTAGCACGGTTTTCTTCAATCTCAAATTTCGGGTTGTGCCCGAGAGCGCTTCATGTTCATAATGTTCTTGGACTATTACCAATGTTCTTGGATTGTTGCCAAGAACATTCCTAAGAATGAGCTAGTCGCGCATTTGCATGTACAGGTACAAGAATATTTGATGCGACCATGGCAACTTTGGCATTTTTCGAACAATTTCAAGGTTTGAAAAATTTTCCCTGCAAGTAGAAAGCAATACCTAAAATACATTGAATAGAATAGAATTTAGGCATCAGGAACGAGTCACGTAGCAAAATCTCGAAGCTTCTACTCAAGTCCCGTGTCGTCCGACACCAATCACGCACAGGCACTCGAGTATACGCAGAAAACGTGTCATCCGTCTAGCGCGTAATAAAGAGAGCCTAATTCTCATGTAGACGGTTGACTTTTAATTAAAATAACAGGAAAAGTTTTGTAGAATATTCGTGCTTCTTTGTGTGTTGCTTTCGGATGGTTTTACATAATATAGTCCGGGATGCGAGGGATGTTCGATGTGAAATTATTGCTGCTTGTGTTTCTTGGGTTCGGTGTGAGGTCGGTAGTCCGAAGTTTGTTCATTTTTATCTCGTAAACGCTTCAGCTTTTTGCATGCGGTGTACTGGTCTACTAATAACTTTGGTTCTTCTGTAAAAAGTTGGTACTTCTTCCCGTCCGTCAAGTTTTCCCGTTTGTGTACAAATTATCATTTTTAGTATCGCTTCGCTTCTGCTTTTCTCTTTTTATTTTGCCCCACCTTACGTTATTTTTTCCTTTTACGTGCTAGGCTACCTCAGCTTTAGATAGGCCTTCGGGACTTCTATCT
>VOMN01021896.1:0-21078 GCA_014899125.1 Orchestia grillus | reverse complement strand
CAAAATCTTGACGAACCACCAATAGTAGTAGCAGGTAAAGGGCGTTCTTTCACAAATTGTTGATGTTCCAGAAAAGAAGAGAAAAATATTTTCAATATTTTCAGCTTAGAAATTACATTAGAAGGAAAAGTGTCACCACCTTAGACATGCTGTTGTCCGTACAGGAATCTAGGTATGGGTATCAAATATAAACAAAATCTAATTTACTCAAGCGATCGAACTAAACTTTCAGGATAAACTTAGTAAAATTTTCATTACTTTCCCGATTTTACTTTGAGAAACAATTAGAAGTATACGTTTTTTTAAACAAAAGCTGTAATAAAAAAGTGCTAGCGCATATATCTGAAAGAATTTTCACGAATTATCTCAGAAAAATAAGAAAACTGAGTTCGCATTCAACACGCCCGAGTTACAATTTTAAATTGTTTTCCCACTTTTGTGTTTCATTAAAAGAAAACGGATGCATGCAAAAAAATATTTCTTGTCAAAAGAAAGATTCCTGTTGGAATTTGTTGAAAGTCTCGTTCAAGTAATAACAAAAATAATTGAGTACTGATGAAGTGAGCAAGTCATATTTTACCACAAATGCGTAGACATGGACACAAGTCGCATTGCTTCAGCGACCTTGATACCTTTAATAGAAAAAGAGTACCGGATACGAAGGCTATTAGAAGACATTTCGTTCATAGTTCACGACACACACGAATCAATTTTTTTTTGTTTTCAGGTAACCTATTTAAAACAGATGTTAATCCAAAGAATAAAAAGTATGCAATTATAACTGCTTTAATGGTAACTGTAATTGTTTTGGGAGTTGTGAGTGGTGAAGATCATGTCGTGGCGCCTTATAATTTTCCACAGGGTCTTAAAGTTAATGCTGCTGAATACATTGATGTTCTAAAAACGATTGTTAAGCCCCGGATGTGCAGAGTATCTCATGGAAGGCCATACGTCTTTCAGCAAGACTCGGAACCATCTTACTATGCCATAGTAACCCAAGATTGGTTATCAGCAATTTTTACGATCATGTGACCCCCAATATGTGGCCCCAAACGTGCCAGACTTAAATCAAATGGGCTATTGTGTGGAACATTGTTGAAAGGGAGACTAACCGACATCCTCAAAGTATCATAGCTTTATTGAAAGCCGCTATTGTCCAGGTGACGTCCGAAACAAATTAAGGACCACTTAATTTTAGCTTGTCAACGGCTTCAGACCGGCATAAACAGTCATTAAAGCCAAAAGGGGCTTTGTATTGATAAAAATTTATCATCAAGGATAATTGTACAAATTTTATTCAAATACTTACATTTGTGCTGAAAGATTATTCTTTATTCAACCCACTGAAAATGTCGTAATAGAGCACTCACACCTTGTGCTACACCCACTAGAAATAGTGAAGATCAACCTCATGGTGATTCATGATTTTTTTTCAAACATTCCCTAAAATAATTTAGCAATACTCCCTTACTAAACTTCAAAGAGGACACAAAAATTACGAGATGTGTTCGTAGTAAATTTTCTTCAGCACTGTTAAGAGGGCGGCTTAAATGAGTGCTATTTCAATGGGATGCTGCACGTTAGGATGGCGTCTAATGAGATCACGACGACGATATTACAGGAAAAAGATGGCAAGTTATCAAGAGAAGCCTCCAATGGGCAACGGATGAAATTTGGCAGAAAATGCTTTTTGGACTTCGTTAAGCCTTTACTGACCAAAAAATATCCAGAGCTTTTAGGGCATTCATTAGCATTCTCACGCCAATATGTTTAGGGTACCTACTCGCGTACACTGACAAAAAATTATTAAAAAGTACTCAAAACCGATCGAGCACACAGAAAATAAATTCTTTGCTATTATCAAGAATCACTCGCATTAGTCAAACCAAATAAGTTTGACGTGCACTTCGCAGTACTCGCACGTCTGGACCGAGAATAATCAACACAAAAATAAGGCTCTTTGTCTTCCTCTTCATGTTTTCGAAAAGAATTCGTTATCTAAGTAATATGTTCATGAATATTGAATACGTACGTAATAAGACCTCGAAAACTTTCCACTTGTATCAAAATAATGAGAATGACGCTATATGAACATGTATGTATGTATATATACGATTACGTGAGATGTGCTCTTAGAGTAATCGATAGCAAAAATTTAGTCCAGTCACAACGTCAAATGAAAACTCTTATACTGACAATAACTAAGTTATGTGTGAAAGAGGTAATATTTCCGAGGGCTTACATCATAATGAAGCATATGAATGAAACTTGAGAATAAAATAGACAGGCATATGAATCATTCAAAAATGTAACAGTATTATGTGGTTTGAATCAAGCTTATCCACTAAAATATGACAAGCTCGAGTGCGTCCCGAATTCACGCACAAAATATCTCGAAAAATATACCAAAGAAACGGAAGAACACGTGCCTCTGTGACATAGTTTCAAGAACACTATCACAACCGCGATACAAGCGCACCAACCCGTCGGGTAGAGCACAGCTAGAGAGCCTCACGGAGATGGTGCAAGACAGGTGAGGGCAGTTTTTGCGGGGCATTCAAATATATTGGGCACGAGCGCCAGTACTCGCTCCAGATAAGCAAAGGGAGGCTGTACATGGGCTTGCGGTCCAGTATGTGAAATGATGCATTGCGTGTTCCACACAAAGCATCAAACCAAAAGGGGCAGGCAATACGTTATTGATTTGAGGTACAGACAAGCCCTGTAGTGACAGCGACTTACTAGGCAGAGCTATACACAAAATATTCAGTTAAACCGTTACTTTTTTCTTCTACTGCGTCGTACCGTGCAGCGCTGAGTGAAAAGTTCTCCTGGCCGTACTTAAAGTGTAACAAATTAGCATGTNATGATTCCATTCTTCAAAGGGTGAAACGCCCCACCGGTGGGCCGTGTCGATATCAATATATTAATCAACGAACAAACGACAGCACAATTTGGGGTAACATCTTGTGAAATTTTCAAGCAAAACGCAACCGAAGTGCACAACGAGAAATATCTACTCCTCGCTGAAATTAAAAACAAATAGTTTACTCGACAAACTTCAACGGAATCATACGAGAAATACAAAAACTGCATATCCATGAGGTTTACGAAGCCACGAGGGTTCGAGCAGTATTAGCGCAGAGCGCAGATGTGAACTTAGCGCAAACCTCAATCGCAGTCAAAATTAGATCGGCTTTGCACAAGAGTACGTCTTGCATTTTGATTGCAGTTCCCTCAAATGATGGGAAATATCAGTTTTTCAACAAAACCGTTCAACTACCACCGTTAGTTAATCACCGTTAATCAATAAATTGAGGTCAATCTTAGATCACTTAATCCTATGTATTTTTCGAAATGTGATTCTACGAATACGATTAATTAACAAATTGACGGTTGAACATAAATCACCAAATCCCACATTTTTTCCATCTGACACTTTGATGGTGAAACGTACATCACTGAATTTTACATACGAGAATGTATTTTGCACAATTTCAATACGAAACGACACTTAGAGCGTAGCTCTCTTAATCCTATATTTTTCTCAGAACATCAGAAGTAGATTGATTCCAGTCTTTGGTAAAATGCCACGCGGCGGTGACCAATTCCGAGACCAGCAAATCAGGCCTCGCAGCTTCCCCACAATACGGGCAAGGCAGCGAGGCGCATCGAGATGAGCGCTCCGCTACTGGCACGTACGCTGCCGGACCAAGGGAGCAAAAACTGCGACCGATATGAAGTTATCTAAAGCATGGAGACGAGCACGACCGCCAAGAAAGAGTATGACGTTATAACCAGCATTCTCAGCTCAGGGTCCGCAGTCCACCTGTCACCGCGGAGAGGTTCCGGAAGGACCGCGATGAGACTCCGGGGGGAGGTAGGAGGGGAGGAAGCGAAGGGGTCACCAAATCTCTTCATTGATTACATCATTCCAAACACGTTGACTATAATTAGGCTAGATACTTTGAGACAACGTATGCCTTAACCTGTTAATTGGCGCAGGATCGCAAGCCATATAAAAATTGTAAAGAGACGGCCAAGTAAACAAATGACTTATAGAAGAGACAAAATTACTGGCATTGCTCCAGAAAAATTATTCACGTCGTAATAACCTCGTAGCAAAGCCAACCGTTTGAATGAGAAGCTCTCTCCTCCAATTCACAGACAGAGTTTGCGCACTAGAAGATTAGCCTTGTTTGTGATTAGCATAAGAAAGAAGCCCATGCAAAGGACTCGAAAGCAGTAAATAATCACCCCGAATCATTGGTGTAAGCGATTCTCTTTAAGAAGCGACGCAAATACTACGTAAATGCAATGGAATACATTGGCGGTTTTGATATTTATTTTTAGGCACCGTAAATAGAATCTTTCTCTATTGAGAGCCCTTTTAATAAATTTATTAGATTGTTCGGAAAATACTGAATGACTTTAGGTGGTATATTTTGAATTGGTTTTACTAACGAATTTCTTTCGCCCGTATTTCAGACGAAGATTGAACATTACTAGTTCATCAAGTCATAAACTCTTCGATCAACTGATTTCATGAGCAATAAATCCCCCAGTTTTGAACAAGAGAAATAAGATTTGCAAACACTTTTCCCGCACGGGTTCAAGACCGGCTACAATGCTGCTCAAACTACTGCAAGCATCAATAAGGCGTGGGGAGAAGGCATAACAAGTGACATCAATAAGGCGTGAGAAGAAGGCACGACAAGTGACATCAATAAAGTGTGGGGAGAAGGCACAAGTGAAAGAACAACACGAAGATGGTTTCAAAAGTTTCGTGGTGGAGATGAGAGCCTAAAAGATGAAGATGGTAAAGGACGGTCACCCGTTCTTCAGAATGAAAATTTGAGAGCGATTGTCTAGCAAACATCACGACAAATTGTCAGAGAAATAGCAGAGCGATTTGGTGTCAGCATTTCAACCGTGTTTGTGCATCTCAAGCAAATCGGCAAGGTCAAACAGCTCGATAAACGGGAACTCAAAGAGCTCTCAATGAACTCAAACTCGATGAACATCAAAGAGCTTGGCGTTTTAAATTGTGTTAGATGCTTTTCTTGCGAAACAATATGGTTTCATTCCTTGATCGTATAGTCACCTGTGACGAGTGTATTCTCCGTGATAATCGAAAACGATCAGGTTAAAGGTTTAATCGTGATGAGTCACCCAAACACTTCCCAAAACCAAAATTTCACTCACAGAAAATCAAGATGACTGTCTGGTGGTGTCCAAAATGTGTTGTTCATTACAGATTTCTGAACGATAACCACAGCGTCATGACTGAGGTTTACAGCAATTAACTGGACGAAATGCAGACTCATTTACAGAAAATGTTGCCTGCATTGGTGATCGGCGAGGTCCAATTCTGTTCCACGACAATTGCCGCCCTCGCGTTGCAAGAATGACTTGACCGAAGCTCACAGATTTGGGATAGGAAACTTGACCACATTCACCTTATTCTCCTGATCTTTCTCCCACGGATTACCATTTTTTCGAGCATTTGGACAACCTTTTGAGCAACCAAACTATCAGACCCAATAGAGAGGTCGGATCTGCCTTCGGGGATGTCTTAGTTTCTAAATCAAAAGATTTTCACCAATATGGCAAAAATGATCTTCTCGATAGATGGCAAAGATGCATGGCGGTTCAAGGTACCTATTTTGACTAATTTGAACAACAATGTTACTTATTTGATTATTAAAAGATTTTGTCAAAAATCGGCCCTAAATTTCCGGAGCAACCTGATGATATGGAAAACCTCAAACTTTTTGCTCATGATCAAAGAAGAGGGCGTGTAATCCTCGAACACTCTTCCGTCACACAACCCCAAGTAAAAATCAAACGAAAATTTTAGTGAAACAAATCTACACATAACTTCACCTCGATAGATACTCGGTCCTAACCCTGCAAAAAAAAATTGTTAAGATAGCTCAGAAATTTATAAAACTTATAGAAATTTACAAACGCACATGATATAATGCCGGAGAAATGAGTTCAAAATCATAAGTCAATCACTGCATGTCAAAGAATGAAAACGATTCAACATAAGACCTTCTAATTTCTGACATTCATACGAAATTTATTACAATTTCTACCACTTCATCCATCTAACAGTGTCTATCATAAAAATGTTTTTTATGGTGTAATAGAAAATAAATCATGAAAGCTCGAGTTTGAAGAAAACGGAGCATTAAAAACACTGATGGACTACCATAATATTTCATATTTGAATTTTAAAAAATACCTTTTAGTAAGTGAAATAAGACCACACAAAATTCAAAAGAAAATAAACCGTGATTGAGACGCATGAGACATGAATAATTGTTTTAATGACATATGGATAACATTGCTCAATTAAACTACCATTCACAATACATATTACGTTCTGCTTTCTAATCACGTGTAGCCCAAAATGGATCGCCAACAGCACATCGAGAACGACTTTATCTCCATACTGCAAGAGTTATTGCATTCAGTGTCGTGAACAATCACAAATTACTAGTTAACATTCTGTTACCGGGCAATCGAACAAGCGCATTATGATTCAGGGATGCACGCACACATTCGTTCCTCAAGACGCTGCGTCACCTAATTCTTGACCCAAACCGAAGCACACCTAAATAAGCACCACCTCACCACCAACGCAAACACAGTAGAAGCGGACTCAAACGACGGACAAGTGAATCCAAGTAATACTGTGAAGTACCTTCAACAAGTATTTTCAGTTCAATACTTTTCTAATGAACACAGAGTAATAATTAGCCGTAAAATAAAAATTACTCCACAATGAAATACTTACGTAGAAGAACAAAGTCTAATGTACCGTCAATCAAAAGCATGAAAATATTTTTCTAATTTTTACGCACAGATCTTAAAATTTCCGCAACACTTTCCATCGTTTTATCGCAGAAAACAAGAACACATGAGAGCTGAAAAGGACGCGTAGCATGTGTTATCAATTTGGCCCTAATTAACGATGTAAAATACACGCAGACTCAAAGCAAGAGTGCAGACTCGCTTCAATATTTTATTATAAATTCTTTCTTGCTCAACGTAATACAAGATACGCACGTAAAAAATGAGAGAGCATTCAGACACTGTTCTCACTAACGGATCATAGGCAAAAAGGAAACAACATTCGGGCACTGTGCTAACAACGGGACCTATAGGGCTCTGTGGCGTACTGGTTAGCGCGAGAGCCTCGCAGCTCGGGAAGTTAGGGTTTGACTCCTGGCTCAGGCATTGATTTTTACGTAACCACGGAGTACTTCCTATGGAAAAGGAAGCTTAAACCACACATTCCTTACAACCCTCACGCGTTAGTAGTTGTAAGGCATTGAAAACCAACGGTAAAACGTGTTGGAATTAATAAAGGTACTTTTTCATGACAGTCAGTGAGACAACATGCACGTACTGTACTCACCAACAGAGCCTTTTAGATAGTGGGAACACAACGCAGGTACTGTACACACCAACGGAACCTTTGAGATAATAGGAACACAACGCAGGTACTGTACCCATCAACAGAACGTTTGAGATAATAGGAACACAACGCAAGTACTGTACCCACCAACGGAACCTTTGAGATAATAGGAACACAACGCAGGTACTGTACCCATCAACAGAACGTTTGAGATAATAGGAACACAACGCAAGTACTGTACCCACCAACGGAACCTTTGAGATAATAGGAACACAACGCAGGTACTGTACCCATCAACAGAACGTTTGAGATAATAGGAACACAACGCAAGTACTGTACCCACCAACGGAACCTTTGAGATAATAGGAGCACAACGCAGGTACTGTACCCATCAACAGAACGTTTGAGATAATAGGAACACAACCCAGGTACTGTACTCACCAACGGAGCATTTTTCCTGTTCTTTGGCTGGCGACGCAGGGTGCCAGCTTGAATTTGAGTATCGTCTAGGGCCACATGACGCCCGTCTGAACACTGGCGCA
Organism: Orchestia grillus; assembly: GCA_014899125.1. NCBI lineage: Eukaryota > Metazoa > Arthropoda > Malacostraca > Amphipoda > Talitridae > Orchestia > Orchestia grillus. Next base: position 13,107 of record VOMN01021896.1, on the reverse strand, counting down.
CGGAAAGTTCCGACAGCTCCTTCACAGGTTGCACCTGCGAATAAATTACACGTGAGTAGAGTAAGCGCCAACTACTGAAAAGAAATACTTGTAGAACCGTGGATTATGGCACTACAATTTTGTCTAACGCAAAGTGACAAATAGAGTCGAAGAACACATTACAACAACTTCATTGCTCAAATCAGGATAAACCACATTTTTGCAATAAATGTGAACTACAACGAAAATACCAACAATTCATACTTGAAAAAAATAAATGAAAAGGATGATACTCTAAGGCACGGCAGTTTACAATAATCTTAAATCAGTTACTACAATCAACATGTCTACCTAGGAAGAAACCTATTCACAAAAATTGATAGTGTGTGTGTAAACAAGTTTCTGCAGAATTTGCTATCCCTTGCCCATTTCAGAAATTAAACATTCATACAGTGACAGAGAAGCTATACATCATGATTACTTTCGAAATAGACATGACACTAACACGTTGAACCACAGGGAAAACACTGCTGTCAACACTAGTAAGTACGTGATGCACACACCTCGTGACATCCTATTGGAAAACTATCTCTTCGAAGAGATACATTATTTAATCCTTTGAGGCTTCGATGTTTCTTCAATCAATGTGAGATTTCAGAACTAAAAGCGTTTCCCAGGAATTTAGTTTAACTTGATCAACATAATTTAGCGATGATGTCGCCTTGCCCATCAACGATGGTTGTTTCAAGATAAAGGTACAAAAATCTGTTCATCTGAGAAGATTTTTTTTTTTTTGACGACTTAAAAAAAAAATGCTTGTGACCGAATTTATACGAGAAGAATTGATCAATTAATAGTTAGTTTAAAGCTCGTAATCCACACAAAATGTGATCCGAAGAGAGCGAAGAGAAGGGACCACCTAGAATGGAATGTAGAAAACATGGAATCTGTGTATAAGTGAGTTCCCACACCAGATCCTCTACGCATAAAAACAGAAGTTAAGAAGGACGAGGAAACAACAAGAAGAAATAGCGAAGATGGAATGAAAGTTCATAGATGCTAAATGGGCGCGAAAGACAAATCCCGAAGGTTTATCTATCGTTGAGGTAACCTAACAGTGGCCCCTGGGGTCGCCCGACCCCATACCATAGGATAGACAAACGAAACTAACATAACCCTACTGCCTATCATATGCTTCGTGAGGAGAAAGAAGAAGAAAGTAAAACTAAAATATTAAACACAAGGTTACTAAGAATTTTAAAAACTCGCACTAGCGACTGTGAGCAACATAAAATTAATGAATAAATTATTAGAGGAGTGATGCATCAAAAAAACACAGTTTACTACAACCAAAAACGTAAATGAGATCTCCATGAAGCCCTTCGGCTCACGAAAACAAAAGCCAATTCTAAAGAACAACCTTTCTAACAAATTTGTTCTGAAAGAAAAATACTACCGTACTTAGTGAGACAATAACGCTTTTGCGGGAGCATCGGGTACCAGATATGTGAGCCGAAGAAACGCGTTCGACACCCCTGACGATATCGATGTTTTCACAGTTAGTCGAGACGAAGACATATGGCGACAGCGTGTGAAGCTCGACAATCGAGCCGGTGTGAGAAAGCCCATAACCCACATAGGAACTTCTCCATGCTATACGCTCACAAGGAACTTGCAGTCACGCATGTGGTCACAAGCCACCGGAATTAAACGGACTCCCTAAGCATCACCCCTCGACCACATCCAGCGGCAGGCCTGTGCTTTCCCACCACGGCAATTCATAATCGTCGTCCAGAGACTTTCCAAGTTTTGTGTAGTGGTATTTTAATCTGTGAGGGCAGGTATGAAGATTTTTTCACCAATCGAGTAAAATAAAATTGCGGTTTTCTTTCTCCCGTGAAGTTCTTTCGTAACTTCTATCGTAGAAAAGGATGTATAAACTCAATCGTCCCAGGTAAATAGTGCTCAATTCAATATAAAAACAGCCGAAAGTTATAATAAAATACACAGATATACATAATCAATGACGACTCAAAATCTAAGCACCCAGGGATTAATCAACTGGTGCACGTTATGAAGGATGCAGAGAAGTAACACGAAAATCCGTTGCCCTAGAGCGAATTAAAGCGGGTGGGGTCCCTCTTAACTCCTCTCACAATAGGTGCCAGTACTTGGCTAGGCATGTGATTTGTTGTCTCGTACTAGTCATTTAAGTGTCAATGCTGCCTGGATACAGTGGGTTCCATTACTTTTCGTAATGGTACTCTAAAGTTGAATGAGAACAAGCGTGATAATTCAAGAGCCAACTTACATTGGTTGCTCAACAAGAGTTCTACGCGATACCAAAAGAAAGTATAACTAACCTCACAATATGTTTGGCAAAACAGACGGAGAACCACCAAAAAATAAAAGAATTTCACGATGCACACATATTATTCATATATATATATATATATATATAAACTAAGTTCACGATATGTTTGGCAAAATAGACGGAGAACCACCAAAAAAATAAAAAAAATTCACGATACACGCATATTATTCATATATATATATATATATTTATATTATGTGTGTATCGTGAAATTTTTCGACTCCCAAACCATAGCGAACTTGCAATAAATGATCTTTCTAATTTTACCAAAGAAATGCAGGTAGACAAAAAGTGTTTCAAGTACACAACTCAAATCACATGCCACGGCTATCATTCCAGTGCCAAAAATCCCGGGCGTTAGTCATAACAATATTTTCGAGTGCCTAACGTTTCCCCAAGTTCGACCATTTTCATGTTTTTAAATGTCATACATTTCACGAAACACAACTTTAAGAGAACTTCACACATATTATTTGACCCACCAACTCCCAGCGCACAGGTTGCAATGAGAAAACCAACCCTACATGCAAACTACTCTCGCAGCGCACTACAAGAAAAGGAGACTGAAAATAACATGTGCAATCAGTCGAGATGTTATGGTCATTTGAGCGGAAGTCATTTCCGGGCATACGTTGCAAGTAAGCATTAACTCTTCATACATAGCACAAAGCTGTAAAAGTACCGTAAGATGAAAATAAGCTTAGTTCAATTTAATCCATACCTATTTCACAAGCAACGAAGTTTGAAAGGACTGTTTGTGGCACGCAAGGAGCTTCAACAAAGGAACAGAAAACACCTCCGTGAAAATATTTTATTAAATAAAAATTAGAGAAGGAGCTACAAAATTGGATCAACAGAACTCGACTCAGCTTCGTTTACTGAAAGAAGATTGACCTTACAGCGAGACAAGAATTAAACATTAGCAAACCATCTCCCAGTTTCAAGGTGTACTGCACCTGCAGAGGAGTGTGATGACAGAAATCAGAGAGCTCAGCGTAGGTGAGAGAGTTCGTGTCCTCATTAACGATCCTGGCGAGAGGCGCATCAGCAACAGCAGCACTCGTGATACCAGCAAAACCACCGGCCGTAGACCCAACGTCAAACGGTGGAGTAGAATTAGCGACAACACTCGCACCACGAGTAAAACAGCGACCAGGTGGCGGCACAGTCCCGCTACTGCGACCAACATGCAGTACGGCACCAGCTGTGCGGGTCGCCACGAAACAGCTTCGTTGACGGATAAATGACGCGTGCAACTGAGGCGATGAGCCTCCAGTGGCCAGCGAGGGGTCATCACCCTGGGGGATGCCATACGCTGCTGCTAGGATCACCTGATCATCAGCATCAGGTTGTTCAGAGAACGGAAAACTTTCACGGTTGAGTTGTATCACTTCCTCTGAAGACACTTGATTGCCACGGTGTACAAAAATTACTTCAGGAGACTTACGACTGTTTCCGTCTGTGAGCTTCAAATCGCTTTTCTCTGATTCTATCGGTGCAAGATTATTCCCCTGCGTTTGAAACGTAGCACGCCAATACGAATTGCGTTCCTGAGTAATAGTATTCCTAGGCTCGGCGGCACTGACCACCTTGGCAAAGCCACGTTTCGCGCTTTCCTTTGATGCAAACGCAGAGACGTGCTCTGAGTTGTAAGAAAAATCCTTGGAGGGCAAATCATCTTCAGAAGATGAAAGAGAGGTACCCGCAAACGTTAACTTTCGTTTGCGCTCAGCAGGTGTTTTACTAAGTTCGAGGATATTAAAGAATTTCGCAATATTTCCCGAGTGAGAGCTCGTAACTCTACGTTCTCCACTGTCAAATTCAGAAGAATCGCTTTCCGGAGTTAAATCGTCCGCATCAAACTCGATGCTCTGCGTCTGAACTTCTAGCGAATCCGGAAGAAATAAGCTAGATGAATCAACGCAAGTTTCTAAATCTTGAACTATTTCAGAGCGCTCTGGAGAATTTTGAAGAGGAACGCTGAGAAGAGAATCCAAAATCGAACTTGAGTACTCTTCAGACTCCTCGACTACAGTGGATAGAGGAGCATTCGCATCATCGAAGCTCATGGTATCCGTTTCATTGGCATAACCACAATCCTTAAATGAGACAGATGCTTCGAGGCTCCAGTCTGAGTCGTCTATATCGGCTTCTTTGTCGTCCAATAGAATGCGTAACACATTACGTTCGGAATTGTTAGCATCAAGTCGAGTAGCGTTGCGAATATTGTCTTCGTTAGAACAAACATCATCCCTACATGTACGTTTTTCCTCTAAATCGATGCAGGTATTACTTGAATCAATTGAATTTTCACAAGAAACAAAAAAACTTGCGGGACTGATTGTTATCGAGTCCAACTTGCCAATTGACACTTGAGAAGTTATTGAAGCTGATCGGTGTACCATGGCTTTAATTTTCTCGTTTTCTGGAGCCTCGGTACGAGAAACAAGAGTTTCCTCTTCAGATTGTGCACACTGCTCACCTAATTCCTCATTATTAATTACACTTTTCCAGGACGCAAGGCTCTCCGCTTCATCGTGGGTATAAATCCCCTCGTCAGTGTCATGACCCTCGAAATCGTCGCTGTTTTCTCCGGACTGGGGAGTTGAACCCTGGTCTTCTAGACTGTCCATCATGCCGTCAGCCGGCCCGACAGTTTCCATTTCACGGTCCTGTAAATGACTCGGGTCAACGGACCGAGAGCTAAATTTGACTCGCGAGGTCTTGGGCAGTACTTTCAAAATTGAAGCTTTTCGAAAGAGACTACCATTTGTCACGATGTTTTTGCGTCCTTGGGTAGAATAAATTGAACAAGTGCTTTTCATAGATGAAGGCACTGAATAGCTGTAGTTTTTGTATTGGTGAACAAACAAGCGACGTTGGCGTAACTTGGTTGGCTGATCAGCTCTCAGTCTGACTTTTTTTCTTCGCCGCAATTTAGTTGACACCCGACGAACCACACGCGCGCAAGCAACCAGTTTCCAAGCCTGAAAACGAGAATGAGAAGCACAAGCGCATTTCACTTCGGGGTTACACGTGCAGGACACAACAAATGAGTCTGATGAGGGACCGGCCGACGAGTCCAAACTACTGCGTAAGGAACACGTCCTGGATACATCGCGCCGAGGCCCAATACTGTCGTCTCGAAAAGGATCATCACCATCTATAATTTCCACTAAACTCTGAGGTTGGCTCTTCCTACTCCGGTTATCCTGAAGTCGACGGCTAAGCAGATCTTGCCGTTGAGCCCGGAGACGTGCTTCTACAAGCAGAGCAGCAGCACTAGGCCGTCTCTGAAACTCTTCGTCAATTGCCGCCACGGGTTGTGGGGCTTGTCGATTTTTCCGACGTGGAATGATTCGTTCGGGCAACGTAAGACCAGACTTCAGGGCAGAAAAATCGGGAGGGCTGACACAACTGCAACGCATATCCTCTGTCGATGACCTGCCCAAAACTGGGGACTGTTGAAGTTGTGAGTGCGTAGCAACGAGAAATTTTTGTCGCCACCAAGTCTGTTGGTTAACAGAACTTTCCTGGTCTGAAGATTTGTTAAATATATTATAAAAAACATTTTGCAACACATTTCGCTGCTTCTGAGCACGATCTAAGTCCAACTTATAATGCCAGCCCACCATTTTGCCAAGTGCTCAATAAAAGTTATACCACTTTTAGGAGTTCACTGAATGAAAAATCACATCCTACAGAGCTCAGTTACAACGTTGGGTCAACAGAAATAGTCGGAAGCCTGGTACACTTGGAATCACCAACGGGAAGTGCAAGAGCGAATTTCAGTGAGGAACCGCGTCAAGCAGCAGCGGACGGCTGTAGCGAGCACCCACCGAGCAAGCAAAGGACAGCTGTACACTGAGAGCACGTGTCAGGGGAGCCGAACGTAACGGGGTGCTGTCGCGCCGGTCGGAGGACTGGCTCTGTAGGGACCAGATGGCGCTCCTGGGGCTGCTCATGGCGCTCCCGCAGGTCCTGTGTCTTTTTCATCCGCTGCGGGTGCCGTGTTCGCTGCGGGTGCCGTGTCCGCTGCGGGTGCTGCACCGCCGCAGCTCAAAGGATAACTCTCCCACGGCCTCTCTCGTCTCGCGCTCCTGGTCTCATGGGACTTGCGCTCCTTCCCTCCATAACTGCGCCAAGTAAACAAAAGCTCCACCACTGGAGCACACCATTGGGGCGATTTTCTGTACATTTCCATACGAGTCATAGTGAGTCCTTTTCACACCAGCAGTTACTAACTTGCAATTGAAACCTAAAAAATGACCGAGATATATCATTTTTATTGACGAAATATAGAAATAAGGACGTCCCCATTATAGAATGCTAGATCGGTTCCAGGAAATAGCAGCTCAACAGTCCTCTCCCCGAGTAGCGGTATCAAAAGCATGCATCCAATAGCATGGAAAATAATTGAGTCACAAGAAGCAAATAGAGTGTGCTAAAAAACCATAAAGCTGTTGTTTGCTTGAACCGATGTGAGGGACAACTGTATACATGTCTGCCCCTGTGGATCGATTAAGCTTTTAAATTACTTCACTATTAATTATTTTTTTGTCTCTAAGGATGAGAATTCATATTCAATCGATGGGGACTACAAGGTTGTCGAATAAACAGCTAAACATTGAAATTTTGACTTGGGAAATATTCTACTGTTTGTGCTGTAGCGTAGTACGAAGTAAAGATCATCTATGTTTAAAGAACTTAGCCACGGTTTATTGCTGACATCCAGGTGGTGTTGCATATCAAACGTGGATTAATACAGCTCGATGCAATGGGATAAATTAACTATAGTTATTAATTAACAGTAATCTGACCCCTGATACATTCCATTTTCAATGGGATATGTATTCTGAAATATATTTAGTACAAGCAAGTAGCATAACTTGCGTTAAGTACCAATGGTGGAGAAAATAAGTCACACCTCACCATTGGTGACTCGAGCACAACTCTGACGTAACTTGCCAGGTCTTTTTCCTCAACTTTTTGGGATGCTGAAAATAATCTATTGCTCTGGCCCTGAAAGCAGCCATCACACATTCCGTTGTTGTAATAACGTAACAACTGGCAACGAACCTCTAAAATTACACCGACAATTAAAAAAAATTAATCCAATTAGAGGCTCAGGTGTTACTAAACAGCAATTAGGGACTCAGCAAATTGCTTAATAACTTGGAAAACGAGTGCACTCGGTACAGCAGTGACACCCTCCACAGCTGGCGTGAGGGGGCGCACCACACAAAGCGGCAAGCGAGGCTACAAAGAACGCTCCAATAGCCGGAGTCTCTCAGTGCACGGTAATGCAAAATCGCAGAGCCACCCAATGAAACGAACACTTATTACGCTTGTCATGTCGATTGAAATCGTGATAGCGGTCACTCACAGTGACAGAGCAACAGGCAACACAGAAGTTCGTTAGCAGCAGCCTCTCAATAGCGCACGAGTGTTTCATTCCGACGGTAGAATATCAACTAACAGCGTTAAAAACTACCAGATGTGAACGTTGAAATAATTTGCGTGTTAATTTAAACATAAAGATACCTATTTAAATCATTAACACGTTGACTCCGATTCTCCACACAGGTAAAATTACATGCCGACAAATATCTCTGATGTGAATTTTAAAATTAAGGATTTTGGTTTCACAAATTCGGTTACTCTGTTAATTTTCTTTCTAATCAGAACTAGCTTATTCGATTGAAGAACACAAATTTGAAGAAAACTCGTAAATTTGTATTTATACATGATAGTGCTTTGGTTACATTAGGTTAGGTTGGATGATCGCGTGTGCCATATATGATCCACTTCGGAGTCAACGTGTTAAGGGATATTAATTACAAAATTAAAATAGTTTAATAGTGAAACATTTAATGCCTATCCACATGGATCCACTAATATCAAAGAACAAATCTATCCACACGCAGCGTCTGCAAAATATATATAGCAGCCACAGAAAATACTCAGATGTCTCAAATAGTTGGACATCGTGATGATTTAGTCGTCCCTTCTCAACAAACAAAAGATCTGAGCGCCATCCTTTCATGTGTAACTGTAGTCAGCGCATCGCATCTATACCAAGTTTATAACACATGTTCTAAAACTTCAAACAAAAATCGCTACTTTACAAGCAAAACTACTAAAACTCCGAAATTTTCAAAAACAAGTACAAATACGGCATATGTGTACGAATTCAACAGCTAATTTAAAATAAAGTCAACTCGTAGCAATGACGTCAATATTACAGACGATCCAAAAAATTAAGAAAACACATGAAGCACGCGTACTTACCACAAGAGTAACGAAGTCGGCAGAAGCTTTAATCAACTCGATGATCTCTTCCCTAGATTTATTTTCCACGGAAGTGCCATTGACTTGCAAGAGTCTGTCACCAGGCAGCAGTCCGGTGGTGTTGGTGCGGCCCACGGAGCCAGGCTCGGCAAATATGATGGTGCGCTTCACTGGCGGTCGCCCACTCACTCGCTCCAGCACTTGCGTGCGGCGCAGCGAAAATCCAAAATCGCCAGCAGGCAACCGATCTATAGCTAGGGTGCGAGGAGCTGGAATATCATACGGTATTAGCGATGGTAAACGGAGATGTGCGCTAAAATTTTTAATAAAATGATGGCTTAGTCCCGCCGACTCGCCCATTGGTACTCCGCCGGTAAAATTAGTTCTTGGATTTTGAGACTGGTAGGTCACGATTTGACCGTGAGGATGTAAAGAAGGTGGCAGTGACGTAGGTAACGGTGGGGCTTGGTCCCTGTTAGGCACTTGAGGGTAAACATTCGCACTTAGATGTGCATTTAGAGGATGACCAGCAGACGGACTAAGAAGAGCAGGCGACAGAGGACTTCTGGGACTAATACTAACAGAACCATTGGAGGCTTTTTGAGGACTACCGAGAGAACATCTATCCTGGACGGATGTCTGTGATTCAGCTCGGTTGAGACGATGCTGCGCTAGATTTTCATAAATTTCGTTATAGTTCGTGTTCTTCAAAAGGGAGACGTCATCGTCAATGTTGCCTTGGACGCCCTGGTACTCGGTGCCACCGCCTCCTTTGAGAATGCCTCGCTTGGGCGGCGAAGTCACGTACCCTCGAGACGACCGCTGACTCACGCCGTCGCTTGACGAGTCGCTCTGTACTCCTAAAGATGTTGCCATCGCCTCATATCGCTCCCTAATCTCGTGAAAGTTGTTCACCGCGGCGATATCAGGATCTGTTTCTGTCTTCAGCCCGGACAAAAATTGATCCATATAGTCTGCCGTGATGCCGCTGGGCAGTTTCTCCTCTTTTTTCTTTTTACCCTTGCCAATCAAACTCTTCCGAGCTTCATCTAGTCTCCAAAGTTCTTCTCTGGTCATACCAGCTCGATCTTTACTGCGTTTGCTATCCTTTTTCTCCTTCTTCTTTTTCTTTTCATCCTCGCGGTCTTTATCTTTTTTCCTGAACCCAAACATTTTTATTCGTTTATTCACTTACGAAAAATGAAACTAAAACATATACTTAAAACAACTAACACTTATCTGAAGGAGAATGACAATAATATTAGATAAGCATTCATTGGCATATTATCTCGATGAATCTCCAGAACAGACACTCGGATCACACGACTACGGCCCGCCGGCTCTTCAAACAAGAGTTTTGTTTATCATATCAGTGGTGCACAAATAATGTCTTATTGGCTAAACACCATTCTTTTGCCGTTTACCTTCTACATAAATTTCAAAATCCACTTTCATAAGGATGCTGCAAGCATTTCTTATTAAGTTGAATGCAGCTACATCGCCTAAATAATTTGATCAGGAAAGAATTAACCTGGGTATTCCTAATTTTTCAAATATGCTATCCATCATCCCTAACACCTTTCCTGCAATGCATCTTAGCAGGAGGTTGTTTTACCTTTTGAAAATTGATGTTGTCACATAAAATGTGCCAAGTATATACTTTGTATGTATTTCACCACATTTTACACTTGAATACTTCATTTACCATGTTTAATTCAAGTTAACAGTGTCAGCAAACTATTAAAAAATGTCTTCCCTTCGAGGTAAAAAAAGGTCCTTTTGTCCTCCTCCAGTATTCATAAACAAGTTGAGCAGAAATTATGCATCTAGTTATCATACAAGAGGTCTGGGAAGCAATGCCCCTTGGGAAACTTGTTATCTTACAACCAGTGTTTATTCTCATATTATATGACATGGCTATTTACAACAGCACAGCCTTGAACTACAGAAGGATAATAAGTGTTACCAATCATACACTCATACTATACATGACTGTTTTTTAACTTTACATCTCTAAATGTTTTTCAATAGCTTGATGTTAAGACTTGGTAGAATTTTGCAGTTGTATATAATGCAAATAAAAGACAATTATAAAATAAAACTATTATAACACAAATGTGTGAGTAGCTTATCAGAAATACATTATGACGTAAAGTTTAATGAATTCAAACTGCATTAATTCAAATTTTGCAAAATTCCAACAATTTCTGTGACTGGACACCTGTCTACAAATCCTGATTGACAAAATCCCAACTTTACAATGTGACTAATGAGGTTCTATGAAAAATGAGCATGGCAAGCAACATAAATTAAAATGAGATTTAGTTTGCTTTGTGTTCAATGAGTGTTTTCCTTTGTTTCATATGTATTTAATTGCATCTAATTCATTCAATCAGGATTATTTGAGCAGTATGTGAAAAAACTTTACTGAAATTAAAATTTTCAAAAATTTGAATGGTTTTCTTTTCATAAATTCTGAATTACTTCAAAGTACACTGTGCTTATAGGTAATGTTTGAAAATAAGAATATAATAAGCATTGAAGCTTTACAAAGGTATTTCTTTGAGGGTTGACAATTGCATAATTAATTTCTAACATAAAAGAAAATGGAATAAGAATAGAAAAACGGTAGTGAAGTAATTGAACATTTCAGTTACAAATATGTATAATGAAGTACATTTTAAATATCCTATTCTATGATGTTTGGGTCAAATACACCTGATGTATCTGACAAGTATCTAATTTTGAGGAACTTCTTGCCATCAAAAGTGTCCCTGGTTTCATGCAAGACAATAGCACATAAATTTCTGGTATCTGTGGAGTAAAAAATAAATTATCAGAAAAAGTAGGAGATAATTTATTTCACTGAGCAAATTTTGCTCAGCAATATAGCATTTTGAGTCTGTGGAGCTACATGACATGCTATGTAAGTTGACAATTTTTTAGAGGATCTTCTTAAATGAGTTCATGTAAGCTGGCAAAATGACTGATTTTTCATCAGTAGCCTAGGATAATTTTTTCTGTCATTTTTTTTTATTTTAAGGAAACTGAAATCATTTAAGGTCACAGAAATGCCTGCAAATTCAAATTTTTAAGAACTTCATTCTTTGGTAGTAGAAAATTTTGTTACAGCTGACGCAAGTACAAAATTTTAATTCATGCACTAGATCCAATTTATACACAAATTCATCTAAAAAAAAACTCTGGACACTACACCCACATGCTACCTGTATGTTTAATGCCTCAAAGCAGATTAGTTGCAAAAATGCAGTAAAAATTAACACACCTTTAAATCAAGTTTCATTTATGTTCTGCTACTCGTTTGAAGCCAACAAACTTCCAGTATATACTCATTCAGACACTAAAGTCCTAAATTAACTTTGCATAAAGCCTTGACCAAACAACTTGAGGCTGAACTTTGCTAATAGATGCTTAACCCTAGTTGACATTTATATAATAGGATGATATATCTAAAAATAAAGGATTTGTTTCTTCAGTAGACACATATAAATTGTTTGATTATTACCTTATCTAGGCATACTTCACAGAGTAGCTTTTGTTAAAGCCTAGATTTTATGGTCTTATTGTACAGTGCTATGTATTCTACAGAGCAAAACATATATAAAGCTACCATAAAAGTCAAAAGATGCTAGAGATAACTTTATTGTGCATAACCTATACCATGCATTTTCTGTTCTTTGGTGCATCTTCCTACTTTCCTGACTGTGGCATTTCTATGAGATCTGAAAGCATGTAAATATGTCTTACAACATCTTTTTTTATTCTTCCAAGCCTTTTAAATATGTCTCCATTCTTCACCAGATAATTAACTATACAAGGAGTTAATTTTTCAAGTTCCTAGAGTATGTGGCACTATCTGTGGAATTGTTGAAGTATGCCAAGATAAATTAAGTAAAAACCTGTGGTTTCAACTAGAGTAATCTTTAAAAACTGTTGTACATATAAATGGATTAATCTTCAAGTTAGCCTAATGTACAGGACATACTATATACTGCACAGCCTTCATTCTAATATTATTAGGTAGGATACTTTTATCTAGTTAAGGAAATCTATGTTCAAAAGGTTAATAACAAAATATTAAAAACACATAAATATAAGAAACCCTCTATTTCCCATTTTCTTGCACTGTCTTACAATTATGTTAGGTTAGGATTGGTCTGTTCCAACAATTTTATATAATGTTTCATAGTCAAAACCTAAGAAACTGCAATTTTAATCTCTGTAAAGTTTACATCATTATGTTCCATCATTGTGGGAACAATATGAATATCTTTCCATATAATTATTTTTATACTTTGGAATCTTTTAAAACTGGGTTTCTAGAACTTGAAATAAAAATAATATTTAATGACATTAAAATGAAGTTAAACATCAAATGGGACACTCTTCATTTAATTCTTTTGCGCCGACTTGTATTATATCAATGTTATAGCCTATATTGG
>VOMN01021892.1:0-17617 GCA_014899125.1 Orchestia grillus | reverse complement strand
AACATTAGTACAGCTAAGTGAGCGAAAATAAGTAATTGGATGAGGCAGATAAGAAGTTAACCCAAATTAGGATATAAAATGAAAGCTGTCAGGAATTGATCTCATAGGTGCAGCAACTGACAAAAATTTTAAAATCACCTGATGGAGACATGCAATTGTAGGCTGTAAAACTTAGTTTGCAAAAGCGATAGAGAACGTAAAATTAGAAAGCACACTTAAAAGTTAAACGTACGTTTTGTAAAACAAAATAGTGTTTATATCACTATCATCAACAGCTTTAGTTAAGTGAGTCGTCACGGCGGAGGCGGGCTGAGTCCAGCCAGAAGGAAGCTGAGTATTGAGTGTTTTCCAGGGTACGGGGTGAGTTTCACTAGTGTTGACCTTAATATGCATGGCTTTTTAACCATTTTCTCTTGAAGTGAAAGACACTTCACTTGTTTTTTTAACCCGCTTCACAGTACAGTACCAAGTACACTCGTAGCAAAACATTTCTTGTGCTACCAAGGCTAACTTTTTCGCCAGAGCATCTATAATTAGGCATAATTTTTCAGCCCGTCTTTTATCAATTATTTTATAAATCTAGCGATCGGTCGAACTCATAAATATAATATGCACTTGCTCAGACACAGATATGAGCTCATGTTAACTATATGTTCATATTAATAGAGATTATGATAAAGTAACTTCTTAGTGGAACCGCCAAAAAGACTGGGCTAATTCTAGAAAATAAAAACTACTTCGTTACATATCCTAAGCTTTCCGAGTCTAATTTTAAAAATTACGTTGCAGCGGCTCAACTCGACCATCTCCGTTTTTATTGCATTTTACTTAGCAAAAATGTATCGTCGTAGCAGCGCTCACATTTTCAGCAACGAACAGCTTGATGCAAATCTATCTCTCCAGACGGTCTCCATTCATCTCGCCAGAACACAATTTTAAACAATAATTTCATTTTCAAAAGAAAGAAACCATAGAAACCGACGCACCTGAACTTAAAATTGAACTTCGATGCAGGCTTTAAGACAAAGAGCAACTGAAATTTTCCATTTTTATAACATAAACAGACGCATTCGCATTTTTTCCTTCTGGCCTGTGGCACCATACCTTCTAATAGAAGATAATTTTCCAAACGAATTGATGGATATTTTATGGCAGTAAAGAAGGTAATCTTTCCCAGCGTTACTCAGACTAAAGAGCAAAACTTGAGACAAAGAGGGGAGTCTTGCCGACCCTCCAGAGAGCGTTTTCGCAGGCCGGCTCTAACGGTTTGATGAGGATGAAGTGCTCCCGCACACCCAAATTTAAGAATGAGATGAATTATGCCGGCTAAGTGGGGGCCAGAGTGCGATATTAGGCTAAATGTGGCTCTGCTCCTCTCCGACCGCCGGGCCTGACGACTCGTGCAAACCGCATCTGTGTTTTGGGGCGAGTCTGTGCGTCGAGGCTGGCAGGGCACAACCTNCCCACAACCTCACAACAAACAGGACACAACCCACAACCTCACAACAAACAGGACACAACCAACAACCTCACGACAAACAGGACACAACCTTGAGACTGGCAGGAGTGCTACCTCAAATGATTTGTATCCTCGGTTGTCTCGCCATCAGCTAGACTTTGTGCGTCGTTTTGTTCCCTGAAGGAACAGTTCTTGCATGCGTGCTCAAGTTGTTAGATTTTTGTCTTCCTATTCAGATGACCTCACATCATGCTTTAAAGATCTAAAACTTTTGGATGACCTCACATCATGCTTTAAAGATCAGAACTTTTGGATGACCTCACATCATGCGTTAAAGGTCCAAAATTTTTGGATGAATTTGGATCATGCGATAAAGATCTAAAACTTTTGGAAATATTTGTAAGCTCCTAACCTCTATTTAAAAAACAAAATATAATAAAGTTGAAATTCTTGACGCATGCTTGTTATTTTTTGTGCGTTTCTTGTGAGTTCTGGACGCTAATAGATGCCAAGACGAATAATTTAGCAATACAGGTTGCGTAAATGAACATTTATCACGGTCTGCAAAATATTTTTTTACGATATCAATATTTTTTACATAAACGGAGCGAAAAAGAAACCCTGATTGTAGAACACTTTGTACTTGCAAATATCGCACTCATGCACGTCGTTTCAAGCCGCTAACATATTATTCGAGATATTTTTTATTGTTGTCCCTATCGCCCTCGTATATGGGTGAAACCCCCTAGGATTGCACTCATGAGATTATTTATTGATGATAATATTGCTCTTAATAAGGTCATTCCGTAGAGTACCTGCTGGCCCGAAAAATTCGTTTATGGCTGGACGTGGACTCGCGAGCCCAAAGTCGTGCCAGTATTATGTGGCAGGATTGGCTATCAATTTCGTTCTATTTCGCTTCGAAAACACCTTCCCGGTGATGGTTAAATGCAGGGTGTCCGCGGAATACATATTCACTGGTCTTAAATATAATCACAATGTTATGTATCTACGTTACCGTACCACAGTTTGATTCAGATTTATTTTATTATATTTTGTCCCCGCAAAAGGCAGCTCGAGAAACATCAGCGGATTTTCATCGAGAAATCCTGGAACAATAACCGGCGCATACAACGCGTGGGAGAAGAATTCGAAGTCCTGTTCTTTAAGTTTCATTTATGCTAAAAATGGTTCATCTTGGAATGAAGTTTTAGATCACGCAGCGAGTCGTCAAACGAGTGGGCGATGCTCTCCCAGGGAACGTTACTTCGAATTTTCCTCTTACGTAAAGGTGGCGTATCTTCTCAGAACATACCGGTTATTGCTGTAGGAGTCTATAATGAAAATCCGTTGATGTTTATTAAGATGTGTTCTGAGGGGACAAAAACTCAAGAAATAATTATGTCGGGTTCAAACTGCTGTAACTGATTCATAGAAAAATAATATTACTAAAATTTGAATAAAATTAGCGTGTACATTTCTCGTGGACACTTTGTATAGTGCTATTTTAAATTCAGAAAGTTCATTGTACAGTGTCCCGCAAAAGTTCCTTCATCTAGTTAAACATTCATTAAGTAAAAACTATAAAACATACATAATTCGAGTATATTGCGAATGAAAGAAGAATACTGGGAACTTTTACTTAAAATGTTTTTCCTGCCAAAATTTTTCATGATCATCCTCGCACAAACGAATTCGTCTCGGTGCATTTTGCACCGCACTTTTCAGAATATCTGCTAAAATATTGAAAATTACTCCAATTATATTTTGTTTCAGTACTAGGAGAGTGTTTGGAACATTTAAAAACTTTATCTTTTACATATCTTCACAGAAAAAATGCTGAAGGCTTTAAATCCCGCGATCGAAGTGGCCAAGGAATGTCACCAGAGCATGAAATTTTTCACTGTAGGACGACTTCGTTCTTCCAGTTCGACCTTTGTCAGTGACAGATCCCGCATATCTGAAATGTGCCACCAAAGTTAGATACAGGGTTTTGATAGACTTCTGTTTGACCTTCTCGTGAAACTCCTCCTTACTCCAACTTTTAAATCCATTGTTGTAAAAATATATTTCTACAATCGATGCTCTCCCTTTCTTTGTACATTTAGCCATTTGTTGGAACTTCTAACGCATTTCGTTGTTTGAATCCGTAAGTCTCATTATGGTCAGCGTGCATCAGCCTATGATTGTGTATGTTTCATAGTTTTGCGTAATAAACGTTTAAAATGGTAAAGTGACTTTTGGGCTACCTAATACATTCAAAAAATAGAACGCTATACTGTGCATGATACAATCTTTTGGCTAGACCTAAAATCCGACGAGAAAACTTTCAGGTCTAGTCCCTGCAGAATCTCACCATGTTTTTACAATTCAGATTTGGAATTTTGCCAATCTTACCCAACCTTACTAACTCTCACGAGTAACGCTCCGGCTGAATTTTGAAAAATAACGTTCGCTGAAAGAGCAAAAAATTATCAAGGTAGTCAGGAGCAAAACCAATTTCATCAGAAAAGTTTGCGTATCTTATAAAAATATCACCCTATTTCACTATTTTACTCACAGTCTGCTTGATTTCAGCGAATAATTCTAAAAACAATCACTGATTAATAGTCACAACACTTCTTGATCATACCGAAAAACTGTACATTCAGAAGGTACCCGTACTGCGTATGTACATATTTTTGTATTCAACTCATGCAACCAAAAACGGGAGAATATTCCAGCCTTCATCACCTAGCTCGGCTTCACCAATTCTTGCCTCTCAGTTTCAAGGCAATCTTTTTTGTAGGCAATCTGGACGGCTTAGTTTTTAGGGCGCTCAGAGAAGGTCTTTGCGGCGCAGCCGCTCCTCAGACACACGCGTGCCTGAACCTGCCTCTACAGACACACGCTGCAGGTTGTGTCACAGACACATGCTGCTGGTTGTGTCAGTCACACGCCACAGGTTGTGTCGCAGTCACACGCTACTGGTTGTGTCACAGTCACACATTGCAGGTTGCGTCACAGTCACACGCTGCAGGTTGTGTCACAGTCACACGCTACTGGTTGTGTCACAGTCACGCGCTGCAGGTTGTGTCACAGACACATGCTGCTGGTATTGTTACAGTCAAACGCTACTGGTTGTGTCACAGTCACGCGCTGCAGGTTGTGTACCAGACACATGCTGCTGGTTGTGTCACAGTCACACCGTGAGTCTAGAGCTCACGTACGTTTCACTCTGTGAAATTCAGGAACGTTGAATATTCTTTCACGAAGTTGCATGTGCCGCAAACACAAATATTACATTTTTCTTCACAAAAAAGATTCGTGCAACTCTGAAGTCCCCCTAAGTCGTAACCCTCCTCACGACGCTTCTGGCACCTCTGACACACAAACCGTGTACACACACGGTGCTCCAAACAAGTGGTGCCATTGTTTAATGGTTGAATTAAGAGTTTGTTAAATATCTATGTTATATTTTCAATGTTCATTATAAACTACATTGCCGAAGTTATTTGTCACTCATTTCATATTTTAAAATCGGGGACCATGCTACAGAATGATTAAATTGTCTAAATTGGCGGTATCTTTGTAGTGTGCTTTCTACCCTTGAAAAATGATGCTAGTTACAAATTCTGAGTAGGATCACGATGCGAGTACTGCGTAGATAAAAATGGTTTTCAGTTCGAAAATATGGACTTTGCAGCCAGGAACACTTTTAAGTCGTTCTTTACCCCGTGCATTAGGAGTCTACCGCAACGTCAACCCTCAGAGATGACGACATGGACAATTTAGTAAGATGATTTCATGGCCAAAATTGGTGAGAGCGATCGTGGACCCCGTGTGATCGTTAACACATTTTATGTTCGGTCGGCTGTCCTAAAAATATGTAACGATTGAGCCAGACAAGTGCTTTTGAGAGGTTTTCCAGCAGCTCAAACTTGGCTGTCACCGACTAACGTGAAGACCTTAATTGAAGCGTAAGCAGCCTAAGCTACTCCAGAGGGTTAGTTTATTCATGAATATTCACCACTCGTTTAATGTTGGCCCAGCAAGCGAGCGTTTTCCAACGCACCACTCACACGCATGGGGCGCAGTCATTACTGAAAAAACGATAAAATTAAGTGCAATCTGAATTATTATGGTGCTCCAACTTACCACTCACACGCATGGGGTGTAGTCATTACTGAAAAAACGATAAAATTGAGTGCAATCTGAATTATTATGGTGCGGGGTGATGGAAGCCGGATAGGTTGGTCCTGCTGCGTGACGCAGAAAGGCTTCCTCTGTCGCGGCTCTCAGAGGTGCCATTACGGAGAGGTGGGCGCTATCACGCCTCCTGCACACTCCGCCCTAATGCCCTCTAACGGCGCCCGCTCTGCACAGCCCACGCTACCAAATACAACCAAAACGTAATTGGGAGAGCTTTTGGAAAGGTTTCCTCGAAGCGTCATAATCGGGAAGCTTTATTTGTACACTTGAAAAATGTTTTGTGTGGTCGCGAAATGGCGGCATTTTATCCCGCTTTTCGACTTAATCAACTTTCGGGGCCTAGTGCTGGACAGCATTTAAAGCTAAGCGGAAAAATAAACCAAAATTTGGTCCCTATTGAAAACATAAAAGCTCTCCAAGAGTAATTGCGGCTGTTGAGATTTACTGGGTCTTTCCACGCCCACTACAGGAAGAGAGTCCCTGGGAAATGGCTTTATTAAGTGACAGCTCTCAGTCTAAACTGTAAAATATTACAAGGGGATGGATTTAATAATTGTGCTAGCTCAGGAAAAGTACTACTCAAGCTCTATAATTGACATCGGTGAATAAGAATAGGAGGAGAATATGAGTCTATGAGCACACATCACAGGGCCTGCCTCGGAAGTTTGAGACGCTTCCACTCCAGCGAGCAATAACGATTTCGTCGTACAAAGAACATGCCACGATCATCATTGTCATCGAATTATTCTTGTGATCTAGAAAATAACTCCCCGACTGGTCCTCTGATTTTCTCAGTCATTTTTACACACAGCATTAACTGGCATTGGGTGGTCCCCCGATGCAACCTATTTGAAAGTACAGAATAAAGCATATTGTAAAATATCCATAGAGCAAAAGTGTTTCATTTCGCCAATAGAAATCCTATTCATTCATCGATTCAATTTAATGACATCTTCTTCTCATGGAATTTGGCGCTCGTTAAGTGAATGACATTTGAAATAAAAACCAAATAATTCTTTTTTGTCTGGGACACGATTTAAAGAGAAGGAAAGCTCAATAGTACAAGCCATTAGTCATTTGCCCCTTTGCATTAAATTTCAAACGACCCGTAATGATTAGGAGTATTACAAACAAACGCATCATCAAAAGAATTGCAAACGAAAGTAAACTAACCCAGTGACTGGCGACGCGTTGATGGCAACAGAGAGCGAGTGTAGTGTGGCTGAAGCACAACCTGCACCGACCAAATTATTCTGCACGTAAAGAAAGAAAGAAACTTTATTGCCCCAACACAGTTGACATTGGGTACGTCGTTGGGTTTCCAATGCCTTATAACTAGTGAAGCGTGGGGGACGTGAGGGATGTATCATTTCATGTATTCAAAAATGTGTTAGTTAGACTCCACAAATGTTTAGGCAGGATGTGAAATAACGGATATCTCCCAAGGGAAACTTGGTGACTGGAATCGCGTGTGAAGACGAAGCCTGGACAGCAACTATAGGCTCTGAGGCCTTATTCTTGGACGTCAGTAACGGAAAGGGAGGAGACTTCACGACTGTGGAAGAATTCTTTGCCTCCTGCTGTGTTTCACGCTGACTTAAACTACCTATTTTTCTGTCCATTTTAGAATAGTAATTCAACTTTGATGTCTGAAACGTTAAACTCACGAGTCTCCTCACAAAATTGAGCTCGAAGAGCATGCGAGGATAATTTCGCTTGAGCCTGATGATTCTTCTCTGCCTTAATCTGCAGCATTTACCTATTGAAGCTAATGTTCTCCGCACAGCGTGCACTTCAAGGGCCCACAAGTGCAGAGTCAGCAGGATGGCCAAATTTCCAAAAGAAATGCAGCAACCGTCACCTCATCATTTTAGGTTCATTTTGTGCTTTTTGATGTCCAGTTGTTGTTCATGATCGAAGACTCTAATTCAAGCTCAAATATTATTGGGCGCAATTGACAGCAGCACTGATTTATCATTTCAAAAGCTATCAGCATGCATGAGCATTAAACATTAATTAGCCTTGGCTCATTTTACGGGAGTAAGTGCGTCTGGTAATAGTGTCGACGTCGGTGCAAAAGTTCAGCAAGTGATCCGGCTGTCATGCAAATGGCAGACGTAAAAGGCAGTAGCAAATAAGCTGTTTACGGTGCTAGAGATGGCGCAGGAAAACACAGAAAATGAGAGCGCTTTATAATCGTAGAATCAGCATGAAGTCTATGAGATACCTGACAAATGGAGATCGCATGCAAATTGGAGCGGATTAAGGGTAACATAGAAGACGGGAGTTCGCTTACAGTAATTGCAAAGGAAGCGAGGGACGATGCATCTCACCGCAGTCTGCAAGCTTCTACATTGAAATGCACTCCTCCTCAAGCACAAGCGATGAAACTTTGGAGAAGAGGAACATTTTTCGAAAAACAAACATTAGAGATTGCTGAACTAGAAGTTGGCTGGGAGACTCTAAACAAGCGCTCTGAGGGGCTTGCACGATTGCATAAGGTTTTCGGTAAACAAAAAGCTACGTTATATAAGTTTAAAGGAATTAATTTTTGAAATTTGAGTTAATATGAATAAACTCATATTTTAAGACTATCCCTGTCATTTTTTTGCGGATACGATTTTACGGGCGAGTAATTTTGGTTGCGAAGTAATATACCGAAGGGAAGTAAATTATTGTTTGAAATGTCCAAATAAAATCACAGTTAGCTCAATGACTTGAGTTGCTTTTGAAATGCTATCATTATAATATTATTACTTACATTTAATGAAAAATGATAGGCACTTGAATCGGAAACGTAAATGCGACATGTGTCTTGCAAATTCATTCATTGGTTCAATAATCAAGTTAAGCAAAATGAGACCGGACAACCAAGGACCAAACACCACCAGCTTTAAATAATGATGATGATTCTGCAATACCTTCAAAAGAATGTATACGCACGACACCTCAATTATAAATGTAAGTTTAATGCTGTCACCACACACCATCACACATGTATGGCCAACAGACGGTCACCACACCATCACACATGTATGGCCAACAGACGGTCACCACACACCATCACACATGTATGGCCAACAGACGGCTCCCACACACGATCACGCATGTATGACCAACAGACGGCCACTCTGCAGGCCTCGCCAATGAACATTTTCGCCTGACATCCCAAATCCCCAGCGGCATCTCAGTACCCCGCGAGCCTCTGGCTGTCCATTTGATGATCCTGTCCGATGTTCTAAAGTGCTGCTGCAGTCAACTCCTACCGCATAAAAAACAGAAAATTTGTTATGATGGAACTGACATTTTTGGAGAAACTGGCTTTGAGCGTACTGGTGTAGGGGTAGATTCGAGGTTCGAGCTTTAAATCGTCAACTTTCACGCTGCCCTAAGTACTTGAAAACTGTTGATAGTCAGGCTTTGAATAGGTATGAAGTAATTCTTACATCACCATAAGTACTTGTAACTGTTGTTATTTGAGCTTTAAATATGTAGAAAGAAACTTTCACGTTGCCTCAAGTGCCTGTAACTGTTGATCGAATCACCATTCTAGAACCCAAATTGTGTGGATTTGTACACTACAGTTGAACAATAGTGGACAGTCAAAATATCGCAGTTGTTGATCCAAGATGAAAATAAATTTATTCTTAGAAGCTCATTAAACGCAAAACAGCAAATTTTGCCCCGTTGAAAAGATATTAGTATGGAGGTTAGCTGTTTGTTTTACTTTATACCAATAAAGAAAAAGGATGTAAAAATTGTGCATGTTCTCCCTGCACACGTTGACTGCGCTAAAATGTACGTAATATCTATTTCGTCTTGATCCATTTATCATCTATCTCCAGATTAGCAAAGGGTTTCATGGTTAACATGACGAGAGACCTTGATCAAGGAGCACTTTTACATGAATTTTAGGAAAAAATTACATACATCTACATCGCCTGTTGCGTCGCTGACTCAGAAAATGAATACAAACTGTTGCTCAATATCTTATACGGTGCAAAATCGACAGATTTTTGTAACGCCAAAATCCTCAATTGTCACCAAACGGTAGTGCACCTGATACACTCACTGTGCGCTACATGGAACGTGACTGCACACGTGACATAAATACGGTGATTCGCACTCCCCGAAATGTCATACGCTGCTTCCGTTATTAACAGTACACATGATTCGCCGAGCAGATCTCTTCACCGTTAACTTATTACCAACTCGACCAATTCGAACCTCAAAATCGCTTTCACGGTGTCGTGCAAGAACAAAAAAAAACAGGAGATACGGAGTATGATACGTGATGTATAGTTTCTTAAAGAAGTTTAACACAAGTTGTATTGAAATGATGAGCGGTGTAGGTATGCAGTGTTTTACTTAGTCCCCTAGAAGAAGCTCTGCAAGTTCTGACACACTTTCCTCCATTTCGTAGACAGCATCTCCACCAGGCGTCAGAGACGCTTTACGAGCGGTGGCGATCGCTTCCAGTTCACTTGTTCCAGGAAGTCCTAAAAATTAATCGAAGGGAAAATAACTAAATAGAAGACCCAAGAAAACTTTGCTTGGTCAACAGGAAGAAACATTTAAGGCTTCTCTCGGAAAATATCTCCGTATTTCATCAGCTCGTATTTTTGCAAAGTGTGCGAGCTGAAGTCGTCGCGGAAGAAACATGGAAACTAAAGTTCAACGGGAATCGATGTTCCAGCTTCTCTTGGTCTGGAGAGAAAGTTAAAATGACACGTTGAAGTTCCGCAACAGTTGACCGAAACACGGAGGGGAAATTCAGTAGCCTTTGAAAAATCGCACTTATAAGACAGCAATGTCTTTCTTGGAAGCGGAATAATTTTTCACGAAATGGGAGATATCTCTTCATCTGATGAGAATAAATTTTCTGTGATTATTTTTGGCAAGGTTAAGTGATGCGCACCCGAGTTTCAGGGTAATAAATGAAGATGCTTCGGAGAAAGTACGGATCACACTTCAAGCGTTTTTGTAAACCGAGGAACCAGTAATTCTGTACATTACAAGAGTTTACCTATTAATATGCAGACGCAAGTGGACAACTATCGATAGTTTTTTCAAAGCATTATAAGCCGTGTGTGGTTTTGACCGCGACTTTTACAGCAAAAAAGTTTCATTTACCATTTACTGGGTCAACATCGAGAATGGTCTCAACCTGGTAATCTTGATATGTATGATAGGTGTGCATCTCGTAGTTTCACTGTATCACGACTTATTTGAAACTACTAATATTATATGTAGTTACAACCTCACTTCGCATAATTCGTTAGCACGCATGTTGCTGAAAGACCAATAGCCGCGCAACAAAGCAAAAAATTCGCACTTCAGGTACATAAATAAGCGTACCTGCAAATGTTTCCTCTGGAAAACTCGGAGAACATCAGAAATGCCAGTCGATATCGATGAACTATTTACCAATTTCCACTGATGCATCATGTATGGACTGATACGAACGAAACCCTTGCAGAAATGCCCAGCGTCGGCTACTCAAACGCTCTACTCTGTCTTTGCCACATTTCGCTAGTGTTGTGTTCATTAAGAAATATCGCACACGAAACTCGCCTCCCACGAATTATATACGTTCTTTTACTTCGTAAATAGCTCATATTTTCTCTACTGTAACTTTTGCAGAGAACGGCAAGCTACTAAATGGCAAGTATGCACAAAAATACAACGTTTGTGCACGACCGCCCTTTCTTTGCACTCCGATGATCGATGGTAAGAAGTATTATATGTACTTCAACACGAATGCCGTACGTTTTGAAAGATGCCCCCTGAATTGAACGTTTTGGATGGAGCTTCTTCAATTGACTTAAATATACATTTAATTGATAAAAGTATGCAATGCACTCATGGCTTTCAGTACATGCACTCACGAAAACCTTTATCGACTATTGTATTTATGGAGTTTTTGTGAGAGTATCATAAATCATCTGAAACTGCAAATATGTAGTTATCCCCTTAAATTTTTTATTTGTTCTCTAAACTCTAAAAAGCCTTGCAAAAATTGTAAAAGTTTTATAGTTTCTCGAATGGTCAAACAATTTCTTAATAAAATGAAACATCATACGGCCAAAACCGCTTGTATGTATCTTTGGAGCTAAAACGTGTCCCTGCAATTAATATTTCTTGATGCCTCTTTTTTCTCTCTACGATTGCCAACAATACTTTTATAACTCTATTTACACCTCTACGATTCTACCTCCATCATGTTAGTACTTAATTTGTCTTTCACATTGCAATATCTGTAATTTAGCGGTGTGAAATAAACATGCTGTACTTAAGTTGAAAAATCTATTGGCAAAGAACATAAAAGGTAAATAATATTTTTTCTTGATATTTAAATTTTGTAAGAAAGACAGGCCTACAGCTGGTAAAAACATGCTAGTTCTGATATAAAATTTTATTCTCTAGAGCTTTCGAGCAAAATTAAGCTCATCATCAGTGGTAAGAACTGTAAAAATGTAGGTAAATTGCACTTTAGTTACAAAGAGAAAATCAGGTACAAGTGATGACAGGTGAATGAAAAACTAATATGCTTTTACCAGCTTTAGTTTTGTTTTTTTCTAATTAGATTAAGATTTCTGCTTAACAAATCAATGTTTTGGAAGAGTTTTGCATATTCGATAGTTTGTGTGAATTCTGCGCAAAGTTAATACAGGATTTGTGGAAAAATGTATTTGGTGTTAACAGAATACTAACGCATTAACAAGAAATTTGCATCTGAAATAATATTAATAAATTAATCTAAATCGTATGGAATATTTACTCGGCAGGCAATAGGATAAGGACTTCATGTAATATTTTATCATCCTTCTAATAAAAATCATGGTTAAATTGAATATTAGTTCCAGTATGAGAACATTGAAATAATTGAAATAAAAATGTCAGACGGGTCCCTGTTGCACAACAAAAGTAAATTACTTTAATTAAGAAAGACTTTCAGTTGACATGCCTCAGAGATGTAACTGACGGTTACATGAAAGCATTAGATCAGAAAAGTTATTAAGACAATCGCAGTATTTTCTCAAAAGTTTGTGCAGGGCCAAACATTCTGGCACCCCTACACAAATCTCTCCTGTCAGCGCACTCAGTCGCGTAATTACTAGACCACCGAAAAATGCAGGAAAAAATATTGATTTATTTCATTTTATGCCTCTTGATCAGATTTTGTTACAAAGCTATAGCGTAAATCTAGAAACAATGGAAGGTGAGACCAGAAATGAGATAACCATGCCAATATTGTCCTATGCCCAAGTTCAATATCCATGTGATGTAGCATCCCCAGTCGACGAGAGAATCAATACCTCAGCAATAGATTCGAATGATTTATGCATCGGACGCAAGCAGCGGAATATAGAGAATTCGCACAACCGCCGTTACCATTTACATATGGACTGCCATGGTAACTTTGGCTGGTGTTTGTTTCGTTAATAAATGTGGTCATTTTGGGGGCCGTAATTCGAGACCGGGACGCCTGCGCACATCAGGGCCGTGATGGATGGGATCTGCAAACAAGCGGAGGCTGCGCATCTCCGGCGGTGTGGTGATGCCGCGCCGTGCCGACGCCTCCGTCTGCCCGACCCTCGACACCGTTCGATGTCACGGTGTCCTACAGGAACCAAAACTGGTCCTCATGAGATACGGTGTAGGATACGCGCTGTATGGTTTCTTAGAAAACTTTAACACAAGTTGTAGGGAAAAAATGCACGGTGCATGTACATCGTGCGTACATGTTCACCCACCTCGGGGTGCGTCGTAATACTGCAGTGGTTCAGAAACACCATGAATTTCGCTGTAATAATATTGTCATAGGTCACTAACTGAGGTGTATGCACAGTGAACTTGGCTGGAACAGTTCACATACTTAGAATCAAGTTAAGTTTCGCTGTATTCGCTGACTGGTTCAGAACTACGAAGGGTGACGGCGTAATCATTTAGTGGCTCAAAGCACGATGAATTTCGCTGTAAAATCTCTGCAACAATCCCTTAGTTTAGAGATGTGATGAGCTTAACTGTACCTTTCAGCGGTGCGGAGGAGCAAAGGGCTGAACTGGAATATTTCACTTGTTGGGATATACAACCAAATTTGAAGACGCCATTCATAGATTTAAAAGTATTATGAGTATTCCTGCATTCGTTTGCTGGTTCAAAAGCACGACGATGTGATAATTTGTTTATCAAAAGTCTAATTTTTCTGTAGATCAGATCAAATACTAAAAAGAAACACTCATCATTCTAAATGAATACAACACAGTCTCTCCCCCATCCTAATGAGTACACAACTTGCTTCGCAGCTCCAGATAAAAATCTCTAATGAAAGGACGTTTCCTTCGGCGTGAAAACGTCTTCAAATGCACTGACTTCAAACGTCTGTCATCTCGCAGACAGGCACTTGGGTGGGACACTTGCTGGAGCCAAATAGCTTGTAAAACTTTGTTTTTGGTCCTGAAAATTGAGAGATTTTTCACAACTCCCGTAATTGTAGAACATAAGAAAATTACATACATTCCTTTGCAATTTTACTAACGTATTATTCATGAATAATACTTATGACTTTTGTCATGTTGAAGAAAAAAAAATTGAAAGTTCTTTGACCTGACGACAAAAACAATGTTCCAGCATTAGTTTTTTATTTAGTTACAAATAAGAGTGGAATATGACTTAACCTAATCACAAAAGAAAAGTAGGATTTTACTGGGAAGTGTAATCAGAGTTTCGGCAAGCTGTCCCACTCATGGAAATCAAAGTCACTTTTCTCATTCGCTGATCATTGTAACACGCATCTTAACGAAATCGACTGATGTCGTCAGTCACTTCAACGGCCTACGGTGATTATTGTTGCGCCTTGATGCATGCATCTTATCTGACGTGTTGGCCTGACGTGAAATGGCATGCAAAAGACATTTATAGATGACACTAGCGAAGTTAATTAAAAATTTTGAAGTAACTCGTAAATAACAGTACAAAAATCTGTGAAGCCACTTTTGGATTGCTCATGCCTCGCTGACTTCGCTCACTGCTGGAAGTGAAGTTAATGTGATTGCGATGACAGCTTACTCGATGAGTTCGAGCGTAAATATGTAATGCCGTCCGTCATACGCCAGTGTAATTTTGTCTTAAAATGTGTACTTCTGGTGCTTCAAAACTATAAAATACCCAAAATCAACATTCTTACTAAATAATATCACGAAAGGCATTCAATCTACGAGAAAATTTATACAAAAACATGTCCCTGCTCAATTTAAAATATTTCTAGTATTCGGCTAACGACGAGACGACACCTGTGAAATGATGAGGAAGACATGAGCAAAAGCGTAGATTACACAGAAGATTTTCGGGAAGGTGGTTGAGGGACAAGTTGGACGAGGTCCAGCCTAATGCATCTCCATCTTTCGTGACGGAGTAAATAACAAGAAAGAAACTTTAGAACCACCAGTTTTGAAATGCAGAAGGAAAATTAAACTGTTTCTAGTTTGAGACGGTCTTTGGTATAAGGTTAGCATATCTATTTCAAACCTATGTTCACGTAAGCTCCTGTGTTTAGAGTATGTCGCTCTAATTTTTGTTTTACAATTTCACAAAAGTTTTGTATTAAAGTTAGCAAGACCAAACACAAAAACACGTAATCGTTTGACCTCACATGTGCTAATTTGAGTCGGGTACTTCTTTATAAT
This sequence comes from Orchestia grillus, assembly GCA_014899125.1. Classification (NCBI taxonomy): domain Eukaryota; kingdom Metazoa; phylum Arthropoda; class Malacostraca; order Amphipoda; family Talitridae; genus Orchestia; species Orchestia grillus. Next base: position 2,278 of record VOMN01021892.1, on the reverse strand, counting down.
ACATAAATGATTGCATTTGCAAAAGAACAAAAATCTCACTATACATACTGCAAAATTATGGGCATGCGAAGTGCTATGAAACTTGGATCTGGCTCCAGCAGGCGTAAGGATGACTTGTTCCTGGTAAACATGTTTTTGAAGTTTACCCTGATCCCTGATCACAGCTAAGTTAACGGTTTGCAGCGAAATACTAGGTTTTTGAATGATGCAGTTTGTGTCAATGAAAATGGTGGTAATTTTCATACTGTGCATAATACATACTGTGCAAACACATACTGTGCAATACCGTGCATTATGGAGCTAGCGCCTATGCGAATGGTGATAATTGTGGTAACTCAGTCATGTGCAATTGAAATAACGAAATAGAATTATTCTTGTTCAAAATTTAATAAAAATGTGACATGGATTTCACATTAATAACCTTTTAACACGATCCAACTTAACGCTAGGTTTGTGCATGATGCATGCAGTTTGCGCGTACGCCAATGGTGGGAATTGGCGTGCACGATTTGAACGATAACTAAGGAATTATTCTTGCCAATTTTTTTTATTATAATATGTCACAGATTTCTTGCGAATAAGTTTCTGGCGAGTATATTTGAGTGCGTGTAGCGTTGCGTGTTTTTGTTTTTGGCTCTTCGAAATGCAGTTCTGAACATTGCCACAGCGCACGCTTCATGTATGCCCAGGGATGGCCAACATGGCAGTCTCTCATAACAACACCAAAAGAAATGAATTGCAGAAAAGCAAGAGCCCATACGTTGCAATGAAGTAAAGAGAAATACATATTTGAGTAAAAACAGGGAACTTTTCAACCCTGTCGCTCTGGATGCCAAGATCAGTGTTTACGTCTATTCTAAGAAAAAGTCGCTCACGGTAACAGAATAGAATCCAATTTGACGTCCCTGTGGATATGTAGCAGAGGTACTTGAAGCTTGAGTTCACTAAAAGGTCGCTCGTTCGTGGCTTTAATGACAAGAAAAGAAGAGTGCATCCGCACAGCAAAGACGGCGAGTTTCGCGAAATAGAGAATTTCTCAGTCATAGTGCATTTGAAAAAGCGTACTGTACTTCCCTCGTTAGGTGCGAGTGCGCCTACGTAGTTCTTTTGATGTTTCCACAGGACTTACACATCTTTCAATAATAGTTATTTGTCGTTAGTATTAGTCCTAAGCCTACAATTAGTTCTGGAAATAAAGAAGCCTATGCCCATAATTAGTTCTAAAAATAAGGCAGCCTAAGCCCACAATTAGTTCTGAAAATAAAGTAGCCTAGCCTAAGCCCACAATTAGTTCTAAAAATAAGGCAGCCTAAACCCGCGATTAAAACTAGGATTTTTTAATGGTAAAAGCGATGGTGAAGAAAACTTTTAAAAACGTCAATCATTTGACCTTTTCAAGCATTAACAAACTTAACCAACAAGGGAACAAAAGAAAAAAATATTTGCAAGCTAACTATTGTTTCATACTTAGATGTAGGAAATACACTCAGCATTTCGTTGAGAGAGGGCTTAAAATGAGGAGATGCAATGATTCCCAAACGCAAAGATCATAATTAGCAGAACAACAGTCAAAAATTTTAAACTTGGCAATGATTATTCAGAGCTGGGCTGAACTAGGCTGTCGCAAGCTCGACTTGGGAGAGCCAAGAAATGGACTCACTCCATGACTGTCACTAGCGTGCTTCCCCTAGATCTCGCGTCAAGTGGTCGGAGGGTAGGGTCACTGCCTCCTATATCTAGGTATAGGAGGCCTCCTATATCCAGGTATTGAAGGCACTGCCTTCTCTATGTAGGTATAGGAGGCAGGAGTTGAGCCCGCACCCCCTCAATCTAACTTTTTCGCCGCCCTGTCGATAATTATCAACTATCCAGCTGCGATACCTGCGCTTAAGCGGCCGAAGTACGGATATTTAAAGATAAATATAGATGATTCAACCATGTTTCCACAATTTCTGAAACACCCTCTTTTTTAAAAACACACTTTCAAAACGTTAGAAGCACAACATATCTAGTAAGCACTACAAATACGTACAACCTGGGATAAAGTTTTCACTTTGCATTGCAGAGTTTGCTTCAAAGCTCTAGCTAGCTCAAGCGAGCTAAGTAGCGAATTTAACCGTTAGCAGTCCTTTCTGCTCTCCTAATTTTCGAGTCGAACCACAATTTAAACTTTTGTGCTCGGCCCACGGAATCCAAACGCAGTGAAGTTTGTACTGGCGTATGGAATGTGCGGTCCATCAGCTGGGGCTGCGTCGGGCCAACGTGGGCTCCATGGTGT
>VOMN01021880.1:0-17415 GCA_014899125.1 Orchestia grillus | reverse complement strand
AGACTGGGGGCGAGACTGGGGCGAGACTGGGGCGAGAAAATAGTCACAGCACATGCTGTGAAAAACAAAACGGGTGAGAGAAGCCATGTTGTACCCAGACGCCGAATTTACTTTGTTTTTTCCCATTGGATCGACGCTGGCGCGCGCCTTTGGATTTATTCGAGGCTTATATGTGTGGGTCACCTTCCCAACACCGAGTTACTTTGTTTTAATTTTGCAGAGGTGCGTGTTAATTGAGCCTTCTTGAAGGGGGAATATTCATTGTAATATTATTGCTTTGATGCTGGCGAGGTTTAATGCACACACGAGAGCAAGGCAAATCGCTTGCATGTCTGTCATATTATGACCATACTGCAAAGGATCAAACGATGTTTACCATATTTATCGACTAGAATTATTACTGCTCTTAGAAAATGCAGGTGTTGACCACAAAGGGCCTTAGGAAAGTTTCGTACGAAATACGAAAAAATATTATACGAAAAAACTATCTTGTCAAGAAAATGTACATTAAGCCAATTGTAATGCGAAAATGGACGTTTTGCATTTAAACGGGAAAAATGAGTGTGCAAAAGTTCTAAAATGGGTAAATCGGTGTGGTCAGATATGAAAGAAATTATGAGAAAATCTTCCTCGCTGACTAGAATATTCAAATATTAAAGGGTGACTCACAAAAAAAGTTTTGGATTTTCAAATATTTATTACTCGTTGAATTTTGATGGTACATATTTGAACTTAGTTTTATTTAAAAGCGTGAAATATCTAATTTGTACATTAGATTGTATTTTTTAGTCATATTATTGGCTTAGGAAATGTTCAGCGAATCGGCTTGAGGGAAAATCATAGGGAAATGGTTCCCAGTTTCTCCTGAGAAGCAGGTCTGGTGTCGACGGCAGTCCTTGGTCTTTGAAGTGTTGAGGACATGGTTCAAGTGTTGAATGATTCAAATACAGGTATTTTCTCCTTCACTCAAAATCCAAGCTCTCGCCTTTCATAACTTTTTTTGTACAATACTTTGTTGCAATCACGGAGTGCTCCCATAGCGTGATGATCAGACCTCGCATTCCCCGCTGTACGCAGGTGTGCAAGCAGGTATGCAAGCAGGTATGCAAGCAAGTGTGCAAGCAGGTGTACAAGCAGGTGTGCAAGCAGGTGTACAAGCAGGTGCACAAGCAGGTGTGCAAGCAAGTGTGCAAGCAGGTATGCCAGCAGGTATGCAAGCAAGTGTGCAAGCAGGTGTGCAAGCAGGTGTGCAAGCAAGTGTGCAAGCAGGTGTGCAAGCAGGTGTGCAAGCAGGTGTGCAAGCAGATGTACAAGCAGGTGTGCAAGCAGGTGCCGGCTGGCCCGGGTAGCCGTCATTGTGGCATGTTAATTATTATAGGACATTGAAAAAAAATTGTTTAATTATACCATTTGATTGTTTTGAAGCCTCATTCTTCCTTGCTGTTTTTTTAAAATTCATTTGTTTTAAGCGTCATTGTGATGAATGGAATTACTTAAATATATATGTAATCGACAACGCATACATTTTTCTCTTTGTAGGGAATTCGAAAGAGTCTTCTCAAGGAAATAGTTGTTGGCAAGCTAATGGCATTTTCTAAATCTTATTTCTTTTCCACACTCAAACCCGAACTAGAACTTCTCAGGTCTTTCCTTAAAGCTTCCAAAACCTATTCCCTTACTCACTAAAAATATAAAACATTTCGAACGGGGTGAAAATTCAACAACTTTATATAGGAGTAAGCTGATTTTTTTTTGTACAGCTGTCAAAGTAATTTTGTTCACAGGAAGATCAAATAAATCTAATAACAACCTAATGATGCTCAAAAAGGAGTAAAATCAAGCTACAGAGTTCGGGTGGTATCTTCTCAGCTCTTACAAGTCGCCCAACTCATCCCCAAAAGTTCTTTTTCTGGGGAATTTTTTACTTGGCTTTTGAAAGTGAAAAGTTTCAGAGTAGCTTGGCGCTGCTACATCGATCGCCCAAGACGACTATCGATTAGTCAGGAAAGTACTTCCAGACGCACAAATTCCTCCAGTTCTGACGAGGCTGGCGTGATTCCCAATTCATTTCGATTTGCTTTTGTCGGGTAATGAATTCGTGCAAAATATTCTCGAAAGTTCAGACTAACTTCTTACAGGGGTGCAGAGCGCAAAAGGTTTCATGATTTCATGATGAGCAAACGCGCATAAACTTTGATTTTTCATTAGTATTGCGACTCTTGAGCCTGCATTGGAGTGTTAATAGAACAGAGTAAAGAGTATTTTCTAAGAAGTACAAAGTGAGGAAGTAAAAACGTCCTATCACTCGACGGCTAACTGTTCCCAGCTCAAACTGTTCAACATCATAAGCTGCCTGTGTAGCACAGTGTGCCTGTACTAAAAAATACATTCAGTACAACATACTTGACTAATTCCTCTATTAACTCTTGAAAAACTGAAAAATTGCACAGAATCTATTGGTGCTGACGTGCACTGCCCGTAGGGTAAACGTTATGAACATTTCATCAGGTTCATATGGCTTTTGTGACCGACGTTTCTTCATCAAGCCAGGGTGTTCAATGTTGGCGTAGTTCATGACTGTGAACTTTGCACTCCGAATATTCACCGGGGCTCCCCCCAAGACTTGCTTTACGAAAAAAAAAAATTTAATAAAGCCCTGCACCTGCAACCAAATCGTTGAAAACGCATTTGTTATTGCTTAAAAATTTAAATTAAAAAATTCATAGTTACGCTTGTAATTAGCTTACCGAAATTATAGTATTACCTCGAAAATACAGTGCAAAGTTTCACTCGATTAAGTAAAGTCCTCTTGATTCAGCAAACTAGGAGGTACAGAAACTTTTACAACCATCACTGTTAGGTTTAATTCCACCGAGCGTTTGACCTTCGCTCTTTCTAAATTTTTAGTGTTGACTGCTCTCTCTTGCTGACTTTTCGAGTATTTTTTACATTTTTAGGTGCGTTTGTTTCTACCGGTTTTCAAGTGACAGTTTGGCTGATATTGAGAGTTAGATTTCGTATACTTATGTTTGTGTTGTCTTGATTGTTGTCGAAAATTTGTTGGTGATTATCTTTGGATGCTTGATTTGTGCCATTATAGAAAGTTCGGTCTGGACGGCTTCAACGGCCCTTATAAGTTACTCATCTTTTGTTCCACGGATCCCTGTTATTCCACGGATCCCTGTTACTCCACGGATCCCTGTTACTCCACGGATCCCTGTTATTCCACGGATCCCTGTTATTCCACGGATCCCTGTTATTCCACAGATCCTTCACTTAAGTTTCATCTTCTTTTGCGCGTTTGCAGGCTTGATCATATTTCGACAATGTTACTTGTAGCCATACTCCACTTGAACATGTTCTCCCGACGCTTAGAAGTGTAATGCAGGAGGTCCATAAATCTTTTCAGCGTTTCAAAACTCAATCGCGAAAGAAATTAATGGGATAAATAGATTTAACTTCTTCCGTTTTACTCTGGGGTTCTTGAAGGTTTTAACCAGATTTTGACCTCTTAGAACAAGTTAACTCAATGCGTCTTACCCATTGATGAATTGTAAAACTGTAGCGAGACTTTAAGTTCACCCTTCACTTAATTCGTTATATTGGCCGCTCAACCAACTCATCCCCCCCCGTTTCCCCCTCCTCAGGTGGCGTGTGTACACGACGGTGTGGCTCGTGACCCTGACGAGGAGTGGATGTCGGACGACCACTGCATCGCCTACAGATGTGTGCAGGACGTGCTCAAGGTGACGTGTCCTAGACTAACGTGCCCTTCACTTATGTTCTAAATTCGTATTATCTGAATTGAATAACTGTGAGTTGTGTGTATTTTCTGCTGCACGTTTCACATGTACGGGGGACGTGCTCAAGGTGACGTGCCCCAGACTTACGTGCCCTTAATTTCTGTTCTAAATGCGTATTATGTGAATTGAATAACTGTGAGACGTTCTTTGTATTTTCTGCTGCACGTTTCCAAGGCGAACTGGGCATGAGCAGAGCGACATATTGGCACTCACCCATGATTTATGTTATTGGATAGAGGCTCGTGTGAATAACACTGTAACGAAAGTTTACTTCTGTTTTATTCATGGGTTAAGCTACTGTTTCCTGTTTCTTTGTGGCAAGGCGGAATGGAAGAAAATTTTATTTCAGGAACTTTGTTTTTGTGGTAAAATCAATGTACTTTTAAATTTGCCTTTCATCAGTGTGATGCGATATAAACAATACGAATAAGACCCAAAATTGAAACCTCACGGAAATAACGACCATTTTCTGTATTGCAGTTAAAGTAGCAAGGAAATTACACTCCATAGCCAAGAATAAAAACATCGCTCAGCGTAATGGAGAGTTGCATAGAAGGTTTTCTACAGCACGCTTCCGACGTGCGTTAGATATGCTCAAAGTGACCCAGCCCAGATGTTCTGTCAATTTTCATTGAAGTGGAATTGATTATAGTTTATTTTTATGATAGTGCACCGAGATGGTTTGGAGTCTAATGTAAATACGTGAGATGTTGGGCGGTTTTTGTCTGGAGTACACTTCCTGTGAGAGCAAGGTCATGTCTTCTAAGACTTACCGAGCTGTTTTTTATTAATATTGGATGCAGCAACATCTGACGAAAAAATGAGTGACGTGAGGATTATTTACTGCAGTACTTTTCCGCTGCGAGCGGGGGTGACTTGCTCCAAACTTTTCCCCCATTAGTGTAAGGTGATGGGCCATTGTTTTCCCTGGTGCGTTACCGGAAGGTACACCATTAGTGTAAGGTGGTGGGCCATTGTTTTCCCTGGTGCGTTACCGGAAGGTACGCCATTAGTGTAACGTGGTAGGCCATTATTTTCCCTAGTGCGTTGCTGGGAGGTACGCCATTAGTGTAACGTGGTAGGCCATTGTTTTCCTTGGTACCTCACACGGAACGATCAACGAAAGTCTTCTTTTCCAAGAATTACTGGATGTGACATCTCTTCCTTGCCGAGAACGATTAACAGAACAATTCTCTCTCTCTCCCAGATTTCTGAATGTGACATTTTTTTTCTTTCCAATATCGATCAGTGACACAATCTTGTCTTCATGGGATTACTGAATGCGACATTTTTTTCTTTCCGAGATTGGTCAAGGTGACTCTTCTGTCCCAATTTCAGTGAATAATATCTTCAATGTAATTATCAAAGAGGTCCTCACCGAGATGACCCCAAACCATGGCAATTCCAGTAGTTGTTGAGAGATGACCTTCCCAAATTATGAGTTCGTGATAACATTCTTGCGCATCAGAAGTGTTACCTCTGGTGAACGCAACAAGTCGCTGGAGATGGTTCATTCCGAAGTTAGCTCTTGGTTTGCAATCATGATACTAGTGCTAATTATAGTAATGATACTAATATATATACTTAATGAAAGTTTCCACATATCGATCGTACTCTTTCCCCTAGAACTCGCTGGAGACGCGGGCTACGGAAGTTCGTTGCGAGTCCCCGTCGGCTGAGGAGCTGGGGTTGTACACCTTCCTCAGCACCCCACAGCCTGACCACTGCTGCTCCACCCACTCCCGAGTGGGTTGTCTTATCAACGGGGTTGAGTTGCCGGTGAGTAAAGTGTTGAGTGGGCGGTTAACCAACCTCTCGTGAGTGGGCTGTTACCCCACCTCTCTTGAGTGGGCGGTTACCCCACCTCTCGTGAGTGGGCGGGTACCCCACCTCTCGTGAGTGGGCGGTTACTCCACCTCTCGTGAGTGGGCTGGTGTTTTGGCCCTCTCCTGTACGCATAAAGGCTGTGCGTCTTAGGAAAGTGTGCCTTCCTAACGTTATCTGCCTACTTCAGGAAAAGATTTGTTGTGCAACCCTGCGTTGGCGCGTGAAACTGGATTTTTCGCTGCACATTTCGTAAGTCTGTAGCGCCAGGTGACTTGCTAGTTTAGGGAATTTAACTATGGTGATGAAGCTTCGCCAACTTTTTTCTCCACCTTCAATATCTGCCTTGTGCGAATTATAGCACACTTCTATGGATTGTAAAAATAATGCTTTCTTGAATCTTATTGCATTTCTAATAACCATCATTACTAAAAACGTACCGTGTGTTCTTGGTTATAGTAATGCAGTAACGTAGATGTTTACATATCTAACCCAGTTTGTAGTTGAACGCGAGGATTATGCAAGGGTAGAAAGGATGAGACACGCTGCTCAAAGTTCAGTGGAGATAGTGATTGCAAAGACTAAAATGAATTACCTGTAGAGAAATATAAGGCTTCTTGTGGTCACTGATGCTAGGTGACAAGAAATACACTGCAAGTGGTAATGTTCGATTGCGTAAAAAAGAATCAGAACGAAGCTCGGCTGAGAGCCTCATCAAGGTGGGATGATATGACGTATAAATTTTATTATTATTATTATTAATTTATTAACGTGTACACGTGTGTAGGCCTGCACATCTTTTACGCAAAGTTTGTTGAAGCCGGAAAATATTTTCTTTACCATAACTGCCGTGACTAGAAAATCTCATGAATCGATTCTTAAATTTTATCTTCATGAAGCAGTAAAAAATTGATACCTAAATGTTTTTTTGTTGCGTGGTGCAAAACAATTTTTTTCATAGCGGGGAATTAGTAACATAGATTGTGGCACGAGTAGACGGGTAAAAATACACGAGATTTGCAGCCTGATGAGCTAAAGTTTTACAGAACATGGACTGATGGCAGCACGCGTCTATTTGATTTCGAACTTCGATTGAAATAGCAAATGAAATTTGTCTGTAAGCATTTATGCTGAAAATTTGTCCGTGATTTTTGGTTGTTAAAATCTCAGATTGATATTGAGGTGTTTCGAAACTGATATTTGTAGTATATGTGATTGCTGTAAAATGTACAGGGACCATACACATGACTGAAGAAATATTTAAAATTTAGAGTCGTACGGAATACGAAATTAAAATTTACTTGCGAGTTTCAACAGCGGGCACAAAGAATTCCAGTCCATGAAATCTATTCATTTTCTCCTAACTCTCTAATATTTTATGGATTCGACATAATGTGTGGTGCAGCTCGAAATCACCAAATCGAAAGAAGTACTGAAGAGTGGAGACTCGTTAAATCTGACCTCATCAGTGAATATCTTTGAAATGTGCACACTTATAAATAAGCCAACTTAGATGCAAATTATATCAATGAAAGCAGCACAAAAAAGTCCTCAATAAACTACAGTCGTTACATTTCCTGAATGAACCCGGAAAAATCGCGCAGTTTTTACGAGTCGCTTTGTGTTTGTCGTAATTTAAATCATCTCAAATTCTAATGATGAAAATATGTCTACGTACAACCTGGAGAGGTAGTATGATCAATTAAGTAACTACATGCGCTCCATTGTTAGCATGATTTTATCGTAGACGTGCATGACTATTCGCCATAACTCCACGGAGTTTCATACCAATATTTAAGTATCACGCCCATTCGTTGCCATTTGTAAAATATCAGCTTGTAACAAAGGTTCTGTCCATTTATGAGTTATAATTTTTGGGCATCATTGCACAAATTTAACTCATAAATAACGTATGTGTAACCATTTAAATCACTCAAATAGAGTTTCTTCTTTCATATTTTTAAATATTTATTATAATAACTCACTATTATTGACCCAAATGTACACTCTCAGTAAGGAACACATGAGAAACATTTTACTGTATTAATTTCAGAAGGGCCAGACACTTATGGAGATGATGTGGTGAATAAAAAGACCTATAGAAGAAGACCTAGTCAAATTTTATAAATTCGTACATTTTAATCCCGAAGCATGACTGGCTTACTGTCCATTGATATTATACGGAAGGGAATAATACAAATAGGGGAATTACAAATTCGAAAAGATTATTCATTATCATTCGCTTAAAAATACCACAGATTGAGAGTAATGTGAAAAGATATTTCGCGGCCTTTGACATACCAGTATAGAATATTTTTCCAGAAAATTGACTTGAAATTTCAATAGATGATGATAGATTGGAATGAAAATATTCTGTTCGCGGCATTTATAGCTATTGCATTTCAGCTGAGGCCATTCTTTATCTGCATAAAGTCAATGGGAGCCCTAGACCCGAACATTAGTATTATTTCAACATACTCAACCATTGTGACCTTTTAACATGGAAAATATAGCCCACAAACAGCTCAATTTTTTCCTAGACGCTCTTCAAAAGCATTTGCGCTGTTTAATTTCTTGCGGAGAGTGTTTGGTTGAGTACAATGAATCATGAAACCGCAATACTGAAAGTCCCCATGGGATTAAATAACAGACAGTGGCAAGGTAATAAAAGGAGTTGCAGGATATAGAAGGACTTCTGGGTGCTATTTCCTCCGACTGGGCGGACGCGATTTTTATCTTAATTGGTTGTGCAAGGCATCGTTGGCAAACTTTTATGGTGCTGCGGAGAGCAAGTTGGTCATAAAATGATCTATGTGAGTTATATCTCTCTTGATTTTTAATTACAATATTTTAACTATGTATTTTCCCTTCTATGGGGAATTTTGCTTTAAGAGTCTAAAAATACGAATGATATTTAAACGTAGAGTGGTTATCACCAATTCTAAATAACTACGCCAAAAAGTGTTGCGTGCATAACATTCTTTTTCAACGGCTGCACATAAGTTTTTTGACTTTAATTTACTCATTTGTTCATCATTTCTGATTAACTCTCCTGTTCATTTCTGATTAACTCCCTTGCTCATTTCTGATTAACTCTCCTGTTCAATCGTCAATGTAGTGAACTCGCCCTCAAAACATGGATTAAAAATTTCCACTAATGGAGATGGAGTTCCGTAAACTTGGTTCTACTCGTGACCCACAAACTTTTATATATTTTTCGATATATAAATTGGACGATGTCATAAAAGATGCATTCTTTTCCAAGTGATGACAGCAAAATGACGCAAAGAGCATTGTCGTATTGCGGCGCTCGCTCAGCGTGGTACTGGAAACTGTGTTTAATTTCATTCGTTGCAATTCTCACGAGTAAAAAACTGCTTTTTCTAAAGAATAGGAGTAGTGTGACATATCCATTTCAATCAAAATATGAGTAATCAAATATGAAGAGGAGCTTTTTATGACAGCTAGTGTATGTATGTATTAAAATGAATAACTGTAATCAATGTTGAACAGAGAACTACAGTTCAATAGTGCGTTAAAATGTTTGCAGATTTACTTGCTTTAGAATCAGACTGATCTTTTAAAATTATTTGACGTCAATAAAGTCTTAACAAACCCCATTTTTTGAAAACATCTTTGAAAGTTTGCGGAAGATTTCCCTTTCTTTTAAATCAGCAGCACTATTTTTTGCAGATTTGATACGTAAATCCAGGTAGCATTAACAAAAAAGTTTTTATTCGTGCAATGATTTCGGTCTCAGAATTCCCCCGATTCCAGCTCGGGGCCTCCTTTTCCGGGAGGTCAAAATTTACAGTGAAATATTGCTCCGTTTGGCCGTAATCACGCATTTCAATGGCGGCCGCATGTCCGCAGAGAAGAAATTCTTACTTTAGTTGGCATTAACTTCCCGGACTCGGAGTTGCACTTTACTGTATTACTTCCAAGTTCTTTTAAAGGCCACAGAAGTCCGCATCTGCTTCACGAGAACGACTGCCGTCCGCATTTTTCCGCTTACTGAACATCCAAAATGTTACAGGGTTGATTTTGTATTACTCGATGCCAACAGCTGACCTCTACCTACCGCCAAATCGAATGCTCCATCTGAGTTTAGCGTGAAGTGGGGCAGCTAAGTTGAAGGTTTCATTTACAAAGTGTGGAAGGGTATAAACTGTGCAAGACTGATGATTCATTAGGAGATATCGTCTCAGCTACGCTCGCCGGTAACGTCACTTGATACGGACCAGAACTCGGGGAAATTTAAAATCCCTTCAAGTAACCCCTCAAGTACTCATCGCATGTTCTCGAGAAGAATTTTATCCTAATTATTTTCTGGATATGGAGAACAGTATTGTTGGTTCCTAATTTAACATGCTGATTACGCTTTTGAATGTGATCGAGATAAATACATTTCAAACTAATAAATCATTTGCATCCGGAGCTTTTAGGTTCCTCTACTCTCTGCAGCTGCCTCTACTTCTCTCTTCAGCTGCCTTTACTTCTCTCTTCGGCTGCCTCTACTTCTCTCTTCGGCTGCCTCTACTTCTCTCTTCGGCTGCCTCTACTTCTCTTTTTGGCTGCCTCTACTTCTCTCTTCAGCTGCCTCTACTCCTCTCTTCGGCTGCCTCTACTTCTCTCTTCGGCTGCCTCTACTTCTCTCTTCAGCTGCCTCTACTTCTCTCTTCGGCTGCCTCTACTTATCTTTTCAGCTGCCTCTACTTTTCGCTGGCACTAAAATTTAGGATGACTTTCCTTTTTCTTTTATATAAGTACTACTTTTTCAACTTTTATTTTGTCAGTTTTGTGATGCAAGGCTCGAGAATTTATGAAATAGTTTTGAGCAGAATTCCGACACCGAAACGGAATAGGATTTGCCTGCACTACGTATTTAATTCAAAAATTTCAGGTTTTACCGCAAAAAAAAGTTCATAGGATACGCTACCATTCCCAGCACAAACTCAAAGTGATAAAGTACATTATTTTCTGCACCAAAAACACAACATATACAGTATGAATGCAAAAACTAACTCGCTCCAGTCCGTATCAAGCTTATGAAAACACTAGTAGACGCGCCTTGCTAAAATTGGTCGCTCAAATGATGGTCATTTCTTAAGATTCCCTCTTCTTTCCGGTAAATTTGACTTGAAATATTGTTATCTGCAGTATCACTGATACGGACTGCCTTCTTTGACAGTCTTGCTGATTAGTTAGAAATACAGACCCGGGAATTTCCTCCTATTTCAATCCTTTAGAGCGTGACAGAGAGACGGACGGGCGGACTGACCAAGCAAGCAACACTCGGCAATTATTATTTAGTGGGATATTTCGCTAAGCGTTCTTAAAGATTTGAAGCACCTCCGACTCAAAAATGAGAAAATTTGCTTCGGGCTTGACTATCATTTTAAATACTTTTTGAAACCTTCGTTTGAGAGAGTACACTTGGAATAATTTTGTTGCCTTTTTTTGGACGTACATCTCGTTTGCCAGAGTAGAGGGTGGGGGAGGAGGGAGGGGAGGGGGGAAACAAGACCTGTGTTCAGGGAGTTGCTGAAACAGGACCTTGCAGCTGGGCTCTCTCACCGTGAGGTCGAAGGAACCCCTTGCATGTCAATCAGACTTGTACTACTCACCTTTCCTTCAGCTATTCGTCTCAGCTGTCTCTCTTCGACGTGATCTTCACTTAAGTTAATTGAACGCCGACAAAATTGAAGCCCCCGTAGGAGGCTCACGAATTTGACGGAAGGTATTCCCAGCACGCCACCCAAATTGAAATTACGTCTAAAAAATTCTCCTTTTGGCCGGAAGATGTTCCTTCCCACGGCGCCCCAGCGTACGTGGCTTGCGAGCGAGTCGTCTTTGGGGAAAAAGCGTGAATTATTGTACCTGTATTTCGCTCTTCTTCTTATAACGCCAAGTTCTGGGCTTGAAACTGTACTTCAACGCAGAGCTCAATTCTGCTAGCGAATGTGACTTATTTGGGCTATATTTCTGCCAAAAATTCTAAAGGAACTTTGGAATTGGGTATTGCCAGTTGAAAATTCTTCAAGCAGTTGGCTTCCTAAGGGGGCATACGATAGGAAATAGGGTTAGATATGTAAGGTTTGTTCATCTTATGAAATGGGGACGTGTATCCTTAGGGGGACACTGTTAGCTATATATGAACCTTCGACACCTGCGCTCATTTCATATTCTTCAATTTTTCATATCCTTCAATTTTTGCACAATCTTTGCTACCTCTTCTTCATCTTTTCTTCCCTTTCATTATAAACTTGTTTGTATACGCAAGGGATCCTGTGTAGGAACACACCTTGTGCATAGATTCCCCGTGTTCTACCGTCCATACCAAATGGTCCCTTTTCTAAACCCCTAATAGGATGATAGAATAATACCACGTCCAGTCATCCATCGATGGCTATAATGCGTGTTGATATATTATAGTATATTCGTACGACATCGAAGGGACTGCACAACGATGAATAACTGAATCTTCACTGCTGCGAGCGCTGATGTCGGCATACGAAGACGTAAAGTTACTTTTACATTGGCTGCGTGTTTGTTTAGACAGAAATTCAGCTCACCAACGTCAATTACTGTCCCTCCATTTTTGCTTGTTCTACGGTAAAACTAGCATTAAAGTACCTTCGAAAGAAAGTTAGAAGTTATAATAAAAGAAAATTGGGATTCGAAGTGTTGAAAATAAAGCTGCAGGACGCCTATGGGAAATTTTATTTATCGTCTCAACCCTGTTTTAAGAACCCTACTGTGAAAAATTGAGAAATCTATCAGAAGAACTGTAAATAAAATGTTGTCCCTGGTTTATAATAACCCTTGGCAAAAACATATACGCTGGCAGGGAGGTTCAGAAGTAACTGAGCCTTCTAATTAGGATACCATATTTTTAAAAATAGGATACCATACAACTTTGTATCCAATTCGCTTATCAACGCAAGGGTCATTAACTTTTAGGCCACTCTGTACAAGTGCTCCCATGTCGTCAAAAATGACGGAAAGTCTCGCGAAAAATAATGTAATTTTCGGTATCACGGATACGGACTGCCTTTTCTGACACAATCTCGCTAATTGGGAACGCGGACCCGAGAATCTGGACCCGCATACGTTTCTCCTACATGATTCTTCTAGTGCATGCATAAATAACCCTTTGCAGATACGTAAACGCCACAAATAAAAAACTAAAACCTGCTCGTCGTAAGGATTATCACATAATACTTAAAGAGAACCTGGAAAACGTCAGGGAACTAGGGAATACTGTAGTTCAGACAGTAAAGAGTGATAAAAAATAACATTTTACCTCGTATGCCAGGCCGGCAAGTCTGTTCCAGACCCACAGGATCCTTGCGTCACCATCGAGTGTGTCGTGCACGCCGACGGCAATGTTACCAGGAGGGAGAAGGAGCAGGCGTGTCGCACCGACTGTGCCCTCGGCAGCACCTACTATGACCCTCCAGCCGGGAGGTAATGATGTCTGAAGAAGGGTATTCCTCATACTTTATTGTGATATGATTTATCCCCTACTATGACCCTCCAGCCGGGAGGTAATGATGTCTAAAGAAGGGCATTCCTCATACTTTATTGCGATATGATTCATCCCCTACTATGACCCTCCAGCCGGGAGGTAATGATGTCTAAAGAAGGGTATTCCTCATACTTTATTACGATGCGATATGATTTATCCTTGTATCATCGCCTAGAGTGAGCCGTTAATGTGGAAAGGTTAAGCCATGTCCTAGCTGTATTACTTCAATCCAACAGGTGATATAAGTTTGATGAAGGGTTATGACGTCAGGGTTATGGTATCTATATCATCTTTGCTTCATTACCTCTATTGGGCATGTAATAAGAGTGGCTTATCCATGACCTCGAGTCATAACCCCAGCGGCGCGTAATGACGTCTGGAGAAAAGTATTACCCGTATTTCAGGATCATTATGTGGAATGTTTTATCCCTGTCTTCACTACTTTAGCTCGAGAAGTTAGGTAAAAACTTTAATAATTGTAGCATTTGGAGGTTATGATGTGAAAATGTAATGTCACTTGGCGTCTCCTTGCATTGTTTGGCGTAAAAAACATCTGCTTTTATAAGGCGAAATAACGTCCAACGTTGCTCAAAAGTTCTTTTGTGATCGTAAACGACATAACACATTTTTTTTAAACTACAATTTAAACTATTTAAATCCGTAAAATGCTTGTGCAAACTCTTTTTTTCTGACGTTACGAAACATAATATATTTATTTCAACACATTTTTTAAAGTTAAAGGGTATAGAACGTTTATTTGGACACCCTTTTAAGATGTTGAAGGACACAAAATGTATATTTTGACGCCTTTTTTTCAACGTTCAAGGCCATCAAACGAACGTTCCTACGAATGTTTTCTTTTTGATTTCCTAAAGAACGGGAAACGTTATCGTTGATTTATGCCTCTTTTTTCAACAAGGACGTAAAATATTTCCTCATATGCTTTTTTCCAACGGTAAAGAGCGTAAAATATTTCTTCAAACGCTTTTTTCCAACGGTAAAGAACGTAAAATATTTCGTTCAAACGCTTTTTCCCAACGGTAAAGAACTTAAAATATTTCATTCAACCGCTTTTTCTCAACACAAAACGTAACTTCATCGCCTGTCCGGCAGCTCGGCGTGCTGCGGCCGCTGTATCCAGACTCACTGCGTGGACAAAGGTCGTCTGCAAGAGGTCGGCAGCGCTTGGGAGAGTCCTGAAGATGTGTGTTATCAGTTCACGTGCCAGATGAGGGACGATGTCCTCACAACCGTCGCTGAGAAGAGGGACTGTCCGTATTTCAACCCCGACTGTCCCCCTGAGGAAGTTTATTTCGACGAAACCGGGTGCTGCCAGCTGTGCAACGTGACTGTCGTCCCCAAACGTGAGTGTGATATGTGGGTCTCAAGGCTGGAAATGGAGTAGCTTGATTTTTGTATGGGGGAGAAAATTTGTCCTAATTTTGCCACGTGTCATGTCTGGTACTGTTCTCTAAAGATACAGTTCTCCAATGGGTACTGATTTTCGGACGGGGAATTAACCCTTGACTGTGCCGTGTATCATGTCTGATACAGTTCCATTGAGTTGAAGTTCCCCAGTATATGCAGTATTCGTAAAGGGAATCAACCCTTTACGGTAATTGTTGCGACTTTACATCACATCAGATGCAGTTCTCCAAAATGAGACGCGTAGCCCTCCTGTGAGAATATTACATAAATTCCTCATGTTTCATATTTAAAAAAATTGATTGATGCTGTATGTACAGGGTTAAATTGGGTAAACATTTGTCAATAGCGCTGGACGTGGAATTGCTTCACTTTTTACCCCGAAAATATTCAAGTTTAGAAAGCTGCGAGTCAAAAATGAACATTTTTGAGAGTAGAAGTAATTTGAAAATGGTACAGTGGGGAATTGAACTTCTCATTTTCAGCACGGGGAAGTGCACTCTTACACCAGGAACTAAAGTGCACTCTTACACCAGGAACTAAAGTGCACTCATACACCAGGAACTAAAGGGCATAACTATAACACGTTAAAAAGACGTCGAACGCCAGCACTGGATTCTAAAAAAATCTACATTACAGTTTGACGTAAAACTTTTGCAGCTTTACATCTGCTTAGCGGGAGAGGTATTTTATTTAATTTTATATTTATTTACTTCATGTTCCAATGAAAACTCGGGCTAAACTAAAGCTCGCCTGAATGCGAGGAACGAAAAGAGATCGATACGCACGTATGTGTCCCTTGTTATTTTATCTAGCGCTCATATTTTTTCAGTTACAGACACAGTAAAGCAGCTTTGTGCCATGGTTCTTTCTGATTGATCAATCGATCTATTTCGGACACAATCATTTCATATCCTTGAATGTACAAAAACCACGACGTTTCGAAGCATGGAATTCGAGTTATTCCATGTACATGCAGGAATATATCTCTATCATTTAACTCTCCAATGTTGACTGCTTCTTGGATGACGCTCGGGTACATTTAGTTGTTCCTTTGAAAACCGGTACGGCAGTCAGCGTGATCCTTTCGAACGAGACAAGTCGCGGACGGGGCGGTGTCCCCGTCCGCGATATTGCATTGCTCTGCTCCTCCGGGATCCGCTTCTTTCGAGAGGGTTCTCTAATTCACACCCAAAATAAATGCCCTACTGGGAGCGTTCGCCAATTTGGACCCCCTCACTCATGACGTCTGCTGGCCAGTCCCTTGCTTCAGTTTCGGAAAAATGCCTAGAAAAATCTTGATTTTTGCGATCATTTTTATGACGATGCGTTGGTGGTCTTGGTCGAAATGGATAAGCTGTGATGTCCCTGAGCTGGGGATTCACTTCTTGAAATTACAGTACTTGGTTGAATAGAATCGTGGTTATTTGTAGCACAATTTCAATGAAATTGTTTTTTCCCGTCAATACCATTGCTGGTTACCTGGTACCGAAAGTATGGAAGAGCCATTAAAGGTTTTCTCATCAGGAATGAATTAGATTAATTCACGTCGTCTGGTGCACGTGTGTGGGTGAATTATAACTCATGACAGCTAATTCGTTACCTTCGTTACAATAGATCGTCAATCACACCTGATAACCCCATTCTGAATCAAATTATTCCAATAGACTGTCAATCACACCAGATAACCACATTCTGTATCAAATTATTTCAATAAATTGTCAATCACACCTGGTATATACACAGAGAGAGGGAGCCTTGAAACAAGACGAAAATAACAATGATTAGGTTCCTTTCCCAGTTATTCTTACCGCACGAGGTATCGTCGAAGGGGGACTATGCTGCAGAGTTTTTTGAGGTGTTGCAGCACCCCTGGGATTTGTAGCATTTTGAAGCTCTAGCTCACTTTCTTGTTGCATTCCGAAGCTGCAAATAACTGTTACTGGCATTCAGGAGCTGCGTATAACTGTTCTTAAGCATTTTGATGCAGCAAATAATTTTCTTCAAGTATTTGGAAGCTGCAAATAACATTCTTTTTGCGTATAGAAGCTGTGATAACTGTCTTGTAATATTTTGAAGCTGTAAATAAGTTTCCTGTGGAATTAATGAGTGACGGGGGCAGCCGCCTCCGCGTAGTGGCCCAACGCGTCAGAGCAGTCAGAGATTTGGCGACGCTCTGTGTCTGCGCTCGTTGATTATTTTACGCACTTACTCTCTAATGAGCATTTGATGAAGAACGTTGTTAGGGGTAAATGTCGATAAAGAGGCCAATTTTTTCATTTTATGAGTTACTTCCCTTGTATGAAGGGTTTCTATGCTTCATATTAATGATATTTTCCTCGAAAGTCATCTTCAATATTAGCGTTTTATAAGTCTATCTCAACACACAATTGACAGTACAGACAGGCTCTGACGCGCTACTGACGTCATATCGAAGACGTAGAGCTCTTTGTCTCCAGAATTTATCGCACAATAGTTTCTTTCAAGAAATATTTCCCCCAAAACCTATTCCCCCCGTGAAAAACCTCCCTCCCCAATGGAACATATCTCCATCCATAACATTTCCCTCCCCCCAGAACATTTTCCCCATAAAACATTTTCCTCCCCCAGAACATTTTCCCCATGAAACATTTTCCTTCCCCCAGAACATTTTCCCCATGAAACATTTTCCTTCGCCCAGAACATATTCCCCATGAAACATATCCCTCCCCCACAGAACATATCCCCGCAAACATTTCTTCCCCCATAAAAAGCTTCCCCTCAATACTCCTCCCCTCAACACTCCTCCCCTCAACACTCCTCCCCATGCTGTGCCCCTGCAGGCGACTGTGC
>VOMN01021877.1:0-73453 GCA_014899125.1 Orchestia grillus | reverse complement strand
TTCTCGTGCGAAACCTATCTTTTCCCTCCCTCCCTCCCTGCCCTCCCTCCCTCCTTCTCCTTCCTCCTTGCCCATCCTCCCTCATTTTCTCCCTGAACCCATTTGCCGGCCCTCTTTCTCCGTTACTTTCTTTCTCTTCTCTCCATTATATTTTATTTCTATTGTCGAATTAGATATATTTCAGTATGACCAATATCTCGTCTTCGGCATGATGTTTTACAAAATTTTGTTCTTCTTACGCAGAGAAATAAAAACTAACAGGACTTTAACTGAAAACGTCACCGGTATAAAACTTTTGATACAATTAACTTTTTGGGGTGGAAATGGCGAGTTGCTTCGCAGTATCCAGTATAAATGAAGAATAACAATGATTTTTCTGCTTAACCTTTGCCCGTCGAATCTTCCTTACTGACTGACCTTAATGTTTCTTGTTCTCTTACGTATGTTATCAAATATTGTAAAGAAATTGCACCTCGTGAGCTAAATTGTTCCTAAGACTCGAGTATTGTACCATCTGATTAGGATTGATTTGCTTTTTATTATTTGCCTCGAATTTGCTTGTCCGCTTGCTTGCGTTTTTTATATTTTTTGTCTTAGAATTGAGCATTTATGCGAATGTTTTATTTTTTTCTCATTTTTGATACCATATTTCATATTTTTATGAATACAACAGTTGATGGGAATGCTTAAGGTTGTATATATTTGAAAAATTCCTTCTTGTTAACAAATGAGTTCATTATGATTTATCCCAACAATCGAAAGAAGGATTACTTGTTTTTTATTGGAAACCCTAAATAATTTTATGCACATTTACCATGGCATAAATACAATAGACTTCTATCAATTCTGAAGTTTGAACTGCGTTGCGCGATGAACTCAGCGAGCAACCATCTGGAAGTCCACTGAAGCATGGATCATACTTTACCTAATAGTTTTCATGAATTATTTTGTGTTTTAGTGAAATATCGAGAAACTTTTCGTAAATTGGGCGTTGACGTGAGATATTTGCGTAGCGGCCGAAACAACATGGCTCCGCTTGTATGGAGTCACAGGCACACTAGTCGACTGTACACGAGCCACTCTTTGGTTCACGCTGTAAATCATTGGGCCTGCTGCCTTGAGATTTATGAGCAATGCCCCGAAAAGAGGTCGGCGGCAAGCACTCCCAGAAGCCGAATATCTTGGGAGCTGCAAACGTCTATAAGATCGTCCAAGAGTTTTGGCTTCCTGTGCTTTTTGTGAGGCTGCGAGTGGCGGCAATCTTGGCTCGTTCGAGTTCGAGGAAATAAAAAGATCCCGTGGAATGATGGCTTTTCCTTTCTTTCTTTATATCCATGGCTTGATCGAGGCGCTCCTGAGAATAATCCCGAGTTTTCAGCTGACCGTTCGGGAGCTCGACGATTGTTGCGAGAAATGCTTCCCAAAAATAAATGGCCTCCGAGCTGACGGAAAGGATCGAATTTGATAAAACTTTGCATGCGAAGCGGTACGTGTGAGATTTCATTTTGGGAGGACTATCTTTTGTTCCGTTTTATTGCTACTGCTATTGCACAAAAAGGAAACCGTTCTCATCTTCAGGGACGAGGATAGGAACTCGGTTCAGGATTGCTAACAAGAAGTTCGTCTCTTTGAGCGAATCGTTACCTTTTATAGGTAGCATTTTACCGCTGTCGTTCGTTGCTGTGTCGCTGTAAGCATACCCTCGCATTTTATGGAAGTACTTATGCTCGGCCATATTTAGCGAACTTATCCTATTGCGCAAGGAGAGAAAGTACCATGGTCAGAGAACGTACGACAGAAAAAATTATCATAATGAAGGTGTTGCGTAAAACGAACCCGCAATTAAGCTGCTCGACTGAATTGAACCATGGTTGAATGGTTCAAAGTTGATCAGACAGTATTTTTGATCAGTTGCATTCTTGAAATGTATTTTTAAATTTAATGGCTAGTTGAGTAATTTCGTAATACTTGTGTAACGGGACGTTTTTCATTGACTGCAGCTGCCCATCTGCTAGAGTTACCAGACGTGAGGTATAGGATTGTTTGTATTTTGGTATATTTTCTTTTCTGGCTAGTACAGTTAGGCGTCGGAGCGTTGAAAAATATTTAGGAATGTTTCAGTGGGTTTGCCTCTACCCATCGCTGTAGTGGCAAGTTGTTCTGTTAACTTCTGTCGTTGTCCGTGCCACCTGCTGTTTTTTTTTGCTCTAATTTGAGTGATGGTCTCCCAGCGTCTAATTGGTTGGTGATGTCCTCGATGCGCGTATGTCCTTTCTGTTTGTAATGTAATTATCAATAGAAATACATTAGTAATACTTTCGCCGGTAAGCCACGGGGAAATATCGCTCTGCCTCAGTTCTGTCGCTCATCGTGTGAGGCATTTCACAGTTATACCGTGCATTTTTTCATGCCTCTGTTGTAGAACCCGTTGTTGTTTCCTGCACCGGTTTTTAAATGTAATTTCGGTTCTCTTTCATACTTTCATGAATTTTCCTCGTCTTTTGATAATTCAGTTTTTAAAAGGTAAAAACCCGTAGAGTTTTAGTCGAAGTAATCCTGAAAGGGACGTTTCTTTATGAGTTGCAGTAAGAGGCTTGAAGTGACAACGCAGGAGTAACTTCTAAGCAAACTTTTCATTCGACGTGCAGTAACTGCAAAATATCGCCGTCAAACATAAAAGGTCATTTTCAACATCGATGGAGGTTGATCATCGGGCCGAACGATTCTTTGACAAAGCTCTCATGTGTTTGACTCGGGCGGGTCTCGCGAAGTTTGAGGCGATTGTTGTACGTAAAGTCAAATACATGGCGAGCCATTTCCAAACTTATGATACATTGATCACGGGAACTAGGCTGAAGTTTGTCGTGATGGATTTTGCTTGTGAAGCTTTTGTTTGTCCGCCGCTCCGCCAGCATCCGAGGAGCTCTGGCAAATTGCCTTTCTCTTCTCTGGTGCATCTGTCAAAAAGTTCCGTATCTCAAATGCCATCATTTATTGATCGCTGCTGAGCTTGCTTTTAATTTCTTCTGGTGAGGTCGAACGCTCTCGAGTATTGGTTCACCTAACGGCTACAAGAAGCCTGAATTCAGATCGTGGCGTTTTCATTTTTTAGACGTCAAGTGAATTGTATTTTATTGAAATGTTTGTACACTTTGTTATTCTACTTTATTAGTCATGGTTTGATGCTCTGAACTGTGAATGCAAAAAGCATTGAGTAGCTCGATTTCGTTCTGAGTAAAAAGGAAACGTTAATTTTTTTTTTTATACTGCGTGAATACTTTACCGTTTGAGTTGTTCCTTTATAGCTTTATAAATTTAAATTGTTCCTTAAATAGCTTCAAAACTGAATTATATTGTTGACACCTCTCATAGAGTTGCTAAAAGTTTAAAATCATGAATTTTGATAATTAGTGTGTTCGGTTAGTGTGGTGCCAGACTGGCTACATGTACTCCTTTACTTGTTTTTCAAAGAGGGTCCCAATGGTTCTCTACCTATGAAAATGTAAATAATATGGAAATGTCATGATGGGAATAGTATATCGATGGCAAGAAATTGTGTAATATTGTTAAGAAAGGGTATAACAATGGCAAGAAGCATTCGAGCCGAAACTGAGGCGTCACTGTAGTACTCGTGTGTCACTGGACTCGGAAGTAGGAGTTATTTTGGCTGAACCAAGCATCTCTGGGCTGTAAGAAATTCTGTTGAAATTTACTTGAACTTCACACTTAATTGTTCCCACCAAAATGTTAATTCCCAGCTCCGTTTTTGATTTTTCATTGTAATCCTCTAGTGACGGATATATTATAATATACTTGTGCTGTGAATAATTAATTCGCAGGTCCATGTTAAGATCCCTAATTGTGATTCTTGAATAGCAAACAGTGTTTCCATTTATGCTATGCGCTGATGACTCAAGAAAACATGGTCTCAATATAATGTCGAGATCGAGTACAATATGCTATTGAAGAGACATTGTTTCAATGTACTATTTGTGCTGCGAGCTGATGCCTCGTGAGCGCTGAGGCCACTTGCCCTCTCGTTCTTCATAGATTCTTCTCCGAGGACTTCCTTCCATCTCAGGTCGTTATCTGACAGCGCTCTCTCTTGAGTGCTCTGCAATTTGCATTTTAGTTGGAATTCATGGCGTGATTTAGAGTGCTGTTTGCACTCTAAGATTGCTCAACTTCTTCCCTGTTCAGTAATGTTCTTCTGTTCCGTAATGGGGGAAAATTTACATTCCTTCTTACGCCCTTCTCCTAAAATCAAGTCCCTCGAAAACAGAGGTTTGGCAACGACGGCTGCCTCCGAAGCCTCCCTGATTTTCATGCACTTCTTCCAGAAGTCCTTTGTGCATTTGTCACAGTAATGACCCTGAGAGCCTTCCTACTTACGACAAGGCTTGGACGTTTCGCTGTTGTGGACATGCTGCAGCAAACAAGTACCTGCTATGATACATTGTTAATCAATTCCGTGAAGGTGTTGTGTCGTGGAGGCTATACGGTTTTATTGCCCTAATGTTTTGCAAGTATTGTATCTCCTGCAGCCATTCATCCAATGTCACTGACTCATAATTACGCTGTATTCATTTATAGCTAAATTTGAAGATTGTATCCAACGTCCTTCGAAATATTTGTTTTAGTGTGACATTGTTCTTGAACGAAGCATTTTGTCAGTTTTATTTTAAATGAAACAATGTTCTTTGGAAATGGTCACATTTTAATATCCTGTTTACCCCATGCGTGAGTGAAATTAAAATTTTCTTACTTCTCGTACTGTTTGTTACCGGAGCAAAGTGATATGATAGAAATGTTTTGGAATGGCAACACACCTAAAACCTACTATGTCAAAATAAAATATAGTATGAACTCATATACTGTTATTATTGAAATCGTAAGCTTAATATTCTGGTGTGCGTTTGTTTCTGCTGTTTTTATTTCTGTCAAGCTTATTTATAATCTATATTAATTTTTTTGTAAAATGAATGTGCAACACGATTTAAAGATGGTAATATTGGTCGTTTAGGTGTGCCAAAAGTTTCCAGGGGAATTTTACCTTGGGATGTCTTTAGAAATTCTCGAAAGGCTTTCATTTCGGGAAATTTTTAACAACTCTTTTGTCATTGTTTCCCTTTACGTATTATTCTTTTATTTTGTGTCATGCTTTTGACATTCAGAAGAGTGCTGCGAGCTCTTGATATACTCAATTGCTTGCTCAAAAATTATTGACGTTACTGAAATGTCCGTACTAAAGCGGTTTTCATTAAAATCTAGTGTGGATTTGACATGCTCCTCCCGGGGGGGAGTGTTGTGTGCTGAACTGCATCGTCCTTGGCCTTTTACTGTGGATTTAGCGCTTATCTTTGAAGCTCTATACGAGTCCTGAGAAACTCGCGGGATTCATGCTGACAGTGCCTGTCCTCTATCATTTCTAGTGGAGAATTGGTTGCTCAGTAATTGGTCTGGCTGCACTCGGCAGAATCAGAAACACTCGTGGAGGGGGTAGGACTGTTTTGAGTGCAGCTTAGTAGTTTTTAGGAAGGGCTCATTTCTTCATCACGATCCTCATCTCTGGCTTTCGTACAGAAAGCGGAGTTTCTTTAAAGCAATTCTTTTCTCTCCCCGATCTGTCAGCTCATTTTTTCCATTTTGCGCCTCTGAGTGTTATGCTTAGTTACTGTTGAAAATTTTTGGAAGAATTTAAAGTGATTGAATTCCTACGTGAACTAATGCTGCAAAATTTACTTCTTACTTATCTGCTGGTTTTACCGTCGTCCACTCAAGTTTCCTGCAAAAGCGCATTTACTCCTGTTTAGTCTATCCTTGCGTGTACGGTTATTTCTCTCATGTGTAGTATCTTCAAAGGAACGTCGATTGCAATTCATCTTCAGTACTCGCATATATTCAACATACATATATATTCTTCAGACTGTGCGACTTAACTCACCTCGCATGTCTTCGCTCCCTTTTTACAAGCTTTTGATTGACGCGACAATTTGCTGCTCTTCAGTGGTAGCTGCGGTCTTCAAACCGTGTCCGTGAACCCGGCAGACTGCCTTACATCTCTGCAAGCTTACTGCGTGCTCTACGCCAACTCAGAATATCTCACACTCCGCATTCCAACGATTTCATTTATGAAAGCTTCTTTTACAAAATGTTGTGTCTTTTGCCTATTTTAATAGTGAACTGTGAACCGAACGCTCATGTTGATGCCATTTGCTTCTATGAACACAGATTTTTGGTTTCAATAATTTGGTATTTTGCAAGTGGGCATTGTGCAATAATCTCGTTTTCGTGACCCGTCCCTTTTGGCTGTGTCACGAATGCCTCGCGAATCAATGCCGTGGGAAGGATGATCGCTATACTCCCATGATTTATCATGGCCACTCGCGTATCGACTTGAAAAGTTTTCCAATTCGCTTTTATTATGCCCTGTAGTTGGAGGGTTTCAGTCCATGATCGTTTGTTAGCTCGTGCTAGGCTTGGTAGAATTGCAGCGCTAATGATCACATGCAGCCTCATTTGATGCCCAACTTGGGAGGAATTCAGGCTAGGCTGATGAAAGGCTCCGCTTCTGCTTTTGAGCTTCCGACTTTCTTCTACGCGCCGGTAAACTTATTGCTTAACTTTCTGCGCTTGGTTCGTGCTTCAGGACATTTTATTGAATACATATGCGACGCTCGATGCAAGATGGACTGCCGCCAAGAGTTTTTTTGCGCCCGTACATTCTGCGTGTGATGGCTTGACGTTGTCGTCCAGTAATATCCCTGTGGTCTGCATAAACTATTTGCTCAGTGACATTACTCAGGTGACTTGTTTTTGCGCTCCAGGCGTGGTTTTTAATGCTGGTCGAGGTGACTTGAACAGTTGTGACACACATTTTTGAACGGTGTTTATTTGGTGAATTGACATTTATCTTCGAAGGCTTTTTAAAATGCTGTACAGAAATTTGCTGTTACTTTCACATGACGCAAACACATACATGTATACTATTTTCGTCTGTCATTGTATTCGAAGCAAAAATAAATATTTATGTTATTGGTGTTCTCGCATTTATGTGAATCTCTATTTATTATAATACTAACTGCAGGAGCCAATTTACGTTGACGCCAATTTTCATCGTAGTAGACTACGACACACAATGCTAAATAGTAAGTGAATTTCGAGGTTACCAATTTAGTTCTGCCTATTAGTCAGTGTGCTTTCCTTGAAATTATTATTTAAAGTACATGTTTTACAGCACTTGAAGTAGCAAGCGTTTGCGTCCCTTCTTTCAATTATTTTAATTATCATTCCTCTAAAATTTTGTGCGTGTCCACCAATCATCGGTGCTGTGCTGGCGTACCTTTGTATTACTGCTCAACTTCTTGGGTTTCATTCACGTATTGACCCTCGACAACTCCACGCTTAAATTTCGTGCATTCGACTCATAGCCTCTTTTGGTACGGCGGGTCTCGTGGTCGGGGCTCGCATTGGGCCCGCGTGAGACCTGGCCGAGGTAGAGCGCTCTCTACTCCCACTTAATCTAATGAGAAAAGGGCGTTCTCAAATGTGCAGGTGTGGGCGTGGACGCAGTCCAGGCGCCCCCCTTACGAGCTCTATGCCGCCGCCTCAAGGGTAGTAGCGAATTCAGCGGAAGTTAGGCCGTGCTGGCGTCAAACCGAGCTGCACTTGAATGTTATCAAAATGTGTTTGTGTTTGTATCTTGGTGCATCGCTATCTCTTGGCTGATTATTCTCGCTGTTGTGAAACCTTTTTTCAACGAGCTGGATTGTTCTCTTAAACTCAATATCAGAATAAGACATTGAATTATTCTAACAAATGTTATTAATAGATGTTAACAACTAAACTTAACAATGCTCAAGTAAAATAATCTTGTATCGCAGCTCAATAGCTGTACCCAGTCTGATTATGAATTGTTTTATTTTACTTTTTCTTTTAGTGTTCCATCCTCTTGCTACTCATTTTATTCAAAATTCAGTAGGATTTTCAACCCTAGTCTCAGAACCAAGATACTGTTAACGAAATAATTATCCACGAAACAAGTCGAGTGACATGATCAATCTAATCGTTATTTGCCTGTGATATTTCATCGATTCAATTTGTCCCGTGAGCGTACGGCTCTTGGTCCTAATGAAGTGCCCTTTGTGTGGGATGCACTTGCTGCTGCACTCGTCCTGTGCTCCACTGCAAATTTTGTGCGGGCATATTTGCGCTGAGCCCCGAGTGTGTCGTGCTGTCATTTGTTGGGGCGCTGGGTCGATGTTCGGTGTCGCGAGGTGCGGCCTGGCCCCGCGATAAAGCTTGCGTCCTACTCTGGCCTGGTCTCACTTTTATCCGTCTCCAGCTGCTGAGTAACAAGCCATTTTTGCGCTGCACTATAATGTGGCATGGCTTGTTTTGTTTTCTAATGAATTGTAGAGGTGAACTGCCGGGAGCATCGACCTGCGTACGAATTTCTGTTGCTCGCACCTGCTTCGTGTCAGTGACGCAAGTGATTTTAGACTCATTCTTTTGTTTAATTTGTTCATATTGCTCGCTTGTTTTAGCGAAATATGATCTTTTGAAATGTTTTTTAGTGTATCAAAACAGGCCAATTCCTTCTTTGTCAATAATCTGTTTGTAATTCGCCAAGAATCTGTCGAATTAGCTGCATAACGATCCCTGTTTTTCACGCGCCGCTTTGATAAATTCGTATATAACCCAAATACGCCAGAGTTTTCGAAGATATTTCTCTGCTTGACTGCTCAAATACGCCACCGTAATTTGATTGGACGCCTTGCTGATCGTGAAGTCTCGTACTGCTACCTAATGACGTGCTTTATTATTCGCCACTTACACTATTGCGCACTCATGGGAGGATGTGTACATACATTCATTACGAATTTGCTTCTAGGGTGATTGAAATTAGCATCACAAACTAGTCATGCAGAAATGGTCCATATTTCGAGCCATTCTAAAATGATGCATTCTCAGTCACCTCGTGATATTGGTTCGAACTTACGCTAATTAATGAAAGTAGACTTTGGACACCCAAAAAAACTATCTGTTGAAGTATTTAGTAATCGGTGCTAAATTTTTAGATCTATTCTCTCTACCCCTCTAGTGAGTAATGAATGCTATGGAACAAAATAAGCTCATTCTGTGGACTAGAATACAGCTACTTTTTTATCTTCATTTGGAACAGAGCTTGTGCGAAAGTATCGCATTAGGAGGGCAGTGGTCTACGCCGTCTACCCCATTGTACGCTCCAAAGAGGCTGGTATTAAGTATTGATATCCGATGTAGTGCGGTGGTGAAACTCAGTGTTATTGTTCATGCTAGTGCACCGTAGTGCTGCTGGAGAGACACCCTTCTATGCGAGTCATGGGACTAGCTGGCTCAGCCTTCTTTTATTCAAGACTCTCTGATTTCCTTCCTTTACTTCGTATGGCTGCTCGCACGACCTAAAAATTTGAACGTTCGCGGATGATGCGAGGTAAGTGTCAGGAATCCCCTGATCTGGCGTTTAAGCGTCGTTCCAGTAGGTATTAGGGCCGGCTCCCTCAATAGCGCTCCTCGGGGCAACTGCTCCTATTCGATACAGAATTAGCTTCCTTTTTGGCTTCATGCTCCCTCCAGGACGCCACATTTCAAAGCTCAATCTACTTCTGTGGCTCATCGGAGCTTCTAAAGTATCCCACTCGGTGGGATTGATGTATATTTCGTTTTCTCCTCAAAGCTTCAAAGCTGAATTTATGAGACAACGACATCGGATTGCATCAACTCAAACCTAATTTTGTCTGTGGCTTCACTTTGTCATTACCGTGTCGTATTCGGCGACCAGACGTTTATTTCTGCTGCAGTTAATGTTTAACGAAGCCCCTTTCATGAATGTACTCATTCAAATTTTACCCTGTGCAAATCAACCAAATAAATTACTCCATGCCATTTTTTTAAAAAGAAACTTCGTGACAAAGATACTGCAGTCCCATAGTTGCGCGTAAAAAGTCGTGAGAAGTTCAAGATTTGCGTTTTTTGTCGACCTTGCTCTTACTTTTATTCAGAAGTCTGCAGTCGGACAGACTCTCGACCTGAATGATGGTGCGAATTTGTACCTCAATGTGTTTTACTCTCGTCGAATTTAGACGCTCTTTGTACGGGACAGCGTCGAGAATTTTCGGCATTGTTGTCAAAGGAGCGAGCCAGCGAGAAGAGAGAGAAGCTCCCATTTCTGCGTGGAGTGAAGCTTCTATTTGGACCAACCAAATTCACGATGATCCACGCACGGCGAGCTGTTGGTAGAGGGCAAACATGCTTTATTTGACGAGTGTTTAGCGGCTATTGATGTACTGAAGAGGAGACCGTTGTGGCTGGCGCGACTCATGGCTTCTGTTCTCTTAGAATCTCATTTTTCGTTTCTACCATTGATGAAGGCCTGCTCGCTCAGTAATGAAGTACTTAAAGCCATATTTTGAGGACTCTTTTACACCTCGAGTTCGCGCTGGCACTCAGGCGCGCACCTCATGGGTCTTGCACGCCCTATTGTTTGCCTTCATTATTTCCTGCTCACTCGGGCGTGCTTCACATCACGTCAAATGGTCAACGTCTTGTTATGGTTGTTGTAAGCATCTTTACTCACGTCTAGATATGCTGAATTGAGGTGTATGTGAACCTTTAAATCTAATTTCCCTATTTACTTATTATGTATTATGACTTCTCACTGATATTGTGACTTGGAGCTATGGCAATTCATCTTTTCGCAGGTTATCATAGTTCTTCGCAGTAAGCTGCTGTTGTTATGGCTTCTAGATATTTTTGGCGGTCTGCAAAAGCCCAAGTAAGTTTTCAAGTCAACGCAAAAGCGGTTTAACTACTAGGAGGTATTTCTACTAAACTGGAATATATTTCAAAGGTATTTTGCAAATTCATCAATTGTTTTTAGTGACTATAATCAAGGGACGCCAGAGGTGCGCCTGGTAGGCTCGCGTAGCTACTATCTCCTAAATTATACAATGAAGACTAATTTAGACGGCAAAATGGTTCTGAACTTGCGTCCATTCCTATTTCTTTGAACTCGTTGAAACTCGCCTGCTTTCCGTTGAGTTGCATTTGATTACGACTAGTTATTAAATTCTGACTTCTCGGCTAGTATGATAGAGTTGTACTTCACCACGCATCTGGAGAACTAAATGCCCCTTGGCAATCAAAGCTTGTCACTTGTTACTCTTATTTCAACCGTCGAACAACGGTTGAACGGGGTTGGCAACGTTTTATGAGAATTAGAGTGTATGCCATAACTCCACTCTCAAACTTAGCTAGCCAGATATCGTGGCCATGCATCTATTCAAGATGCGAGTGGCATCGTTTGTGCAAGTGTTTCTTCTTGGGTAGACTTTTTTTCGAAATGTTCCGTTTGATTTTGAGGCTAGGCTACTCGCGATATTAAATCCAAATGCGCTTATGGTTTGACTTGAATCGTAGGCCTAATTTTCCTGTCAAATTTCGTGTGCGGGAATTAGGAACTGCCGCTGATCCTATATATTTTATTATTTTATTCCATTTTGAAGCATCTACCATTCGCAATGAAAATAAAATAAATAGAGAGGGAGAATGTCCTCACATGGGAGCTGCTAGAATTTATTGTGTTTGCTTCAGCCGCGCGTGTGTGCTCCACGATTACAAGACCCTTGGAGCAGTTGGTCCCTCGAGATCTGGAATACTGGAGGCAGTCTTGTTGGCTTTGATCATTTATTATCAGGCGCTACATCAGCTCCATGCGTTGCGGCGGCTGCGTTCAGCAGAATGGCTGTTTCATCTGGCCCTTCTCACGCCAAAAGTCGGACTTTGACAACGCGCACAAGTTCGACCAGTGCAGAGAAGCTTGCTCAGTGCAGAAATAATTTCGATGTATGACTCTTATGATGTATCATTGCAAGGTTAAGTTCGGTTGGCGGGATATTTCCTGCCGTCTGTGAAAGTGAGAGGAATTGAATTAGTGAAACCCGCTGTATTAATCCATCGTTTCTCTTCTCAACTTTTGCGAGTGTTGCTAAAAAGTTGAAATTTACGAGATAATTTAATGATTTTTTTTGCATAATGGGTTGGTAATCGACACTAGCGACACATTTCATTATGTGTTCGTAAGATCGTTGAGGCTTTGCACTGTAGATGGTCTCCTGCCTGGAAAACTCATAGTTTTTAACTTCCTCTCCACTTCGATCTATACTTTTTCAAAATATTTTTATGATTGCACTCTGAGAGCTAACGGCTGTTGAAAAAAGACTTCTTTATGGAAAGTTGGAAACGAAAGATGTCTGTTTCTATGGGACTCCAAAGCGTAAAAAATGTGAAGCTGTAAATGGAAATATATTCTGAATTTCTATGGACGTAGTTGTGACGAGTTCCTCTCAAGTCTTGATACCCCTACTGTAGCCATCCTGTTAGCGTCGTTGGTGTTTTCTTGCTCTTTGTTTTTACGAAATGGTTTGTTCACAGCCACGAATCGAATTAGATCATCGTTTATGTTCGTTCGTTGTTCTCCAGTGTTGATCAGCTCTGTCCTCTAGAAGTGCACGGTGAGGAAGTTTTCAAGTTGGAAATTATTTTTGTTCGGAGTATCAGCACCAAAAATTATTTATAATGAACATAACAGAAAATTGATGCGTTTGCAGGAAAGTGTCTAGTACAAAGTGTCGAAATGCTTTTAACATTTCGGTTGTAACTTTTCATACAGAAACATAATTTGAGTTAATATTTTTAACCTAAACGAGCAAATTACGCTGCCGTTAACTGAGAACGTTAAAGAGCGTGTGTGTACGTGATGGATTCACGGCTTTTCACAGTGTAATTTTAAATATTTTCATTCTTTTCGTTTATTACTCCACACAACTTCATTCCCCGTGTGCTTCATTCCACTACTTCGTCCACTGGTTTTTAACCTGTTTTCACGGTTTAAAAGAGACCTGCAAAAGTGTGCCAATTAATGGATGTATGTTTTTTTGACGAGGTGACGATGAACAAACGAAACGCGAGCTAGTCTTTGTTAACCCGCTCACAATGGAGCAGTATTTTGGCGAGTTTGTTACAGCGTGACGCCCGAACCAATATAGTGTTTGCGCGCTGACTTTAATTAGCAAATGTTGGGCTGTGCAGCCTCGAGTGTGCATTTCCCTCGCAACTTAATTAAGAAAATTAGGCCCGGTCAAACAAGCTCGT
This sequence comes from Orchestia grillus, assembly GCA_014899125.1. Lineage (NCBI taxonomy): Eukaryota > Metazoa > Arthropoda > Malacostraca > Amphipoda > Talitridae > Orchestia > Orchestia grillus. The sequence continues at coordinate 60,259 of VOMN01021877.1, read as the reverse complement.
TCAGACAGAAAAGTACTTGATGTTGTCCACTGTGGGGTTCACCTCGACACCTAAACGTGTCGCTTGCCGCCCGGGCTCGGTATGCTGAATTCATTTTAACCCCAAAGGGGCCAACTTTAATAAAAAATGAAATCTTGAGTAATTAGTCGTTCATGGCTTATGTGCTTGCGTACTTGAGTCTAGCACTGAAGGAAACAAAATATAAATAAATCCTAAACAATTTAGGATTGATTTATACTAATTCACTGGTTCCACCAGTGGGACGCTGGGCGCTAGAGGGCTACCTCTTCGCAGGCCAATCGTCCCCAAATGGAAATGTTATATGAAGATGCTGCTAATCGTTTGTGTAAAGCTGAATGTAACCTTCTTGCAGGTATACATAAGGGCGTAGCTAGTTTCTCGTGCAAAGCTAAATGCAGCCTTATCACCATTATAATGTCATTTCTAAGAGTTGAAATAACGATGCTCAGGAAGAGTGCACTCACCACTTGCTCGGGCAAAGAGGTCTTAAATTATTCTAAACTGTCAGTAGTGTAAATTTTTCTCAACCACAAGGGAACTTTGACACTTTCGCTGCAGTTTAGTGAAGCCGTTGTCTAAGCTCGCTATGAAGTTATGATACGCGACTCGTTTTCCTTCCAAGTTGTTTTTTTTTTGCTGTTCACTTTAGAAATTTTGGCATCGTAGCGCGATTTCTTGCTACTTGTAGATGCCAAGTGGAAGCTTATAGTAATCGGTGATATATCTTTCTTGCATTGGTTGGCAAATGATTTTTTAGCTCGGTTTTATTCTAAGTTTATAAATAAAAAACCTTCAGCACCTGTTATATGCAAGAGACCAGAATCCAATTTTTGTACTACTTTTTTGCCTCTCTGAAATGCTTATTTTGTCGTTTTAAATTGCTTGTGATTAATGGTGGTAAAAGCTATGTAAATATATAAATATTTATCCGAGATTTACTATTCTGCAGCCAAGAGATAAAGCAGAAAGACTGAATTATCGACACTGATATGGGTCTTTTCTACACAAAGATCCTTGTTAATTAGGTTAAAATTTGTTGTATCATAGTGAAAGCATCTTGGTAGCCATGTTGCGTAACCTGTATCGACCGTTCTTGACTGCGTGGGAGGATTGTGTCGTTAGAGGATTAGACCTCTTCGTGTATTACCTGTGTTCATTGTTAGATTACTAATACCCGCACGGGTATTACTTGTGTTCGTTGTTAGATTACTAATACCCGCACGGGTATTAGATCCTGAGCAAAGTTGGTGTGTTCGTCATCTACGTACCAGAAGGGAACGCCTTACACGGAAAGTTTCCTTTCTCACGCAGTTTGTGCGTTGCTTAAACTATTTATCTCGTGTCTGAAATAACGTGACCAAACAACAGTTTTAAAATAAATCCGACGCGTATCCTAACACTGGCTTCTAACACGACCGAAGAGGTTTTAATTTTCATAACTATTATTGAAAATGTAATCTAATCTTTACATTTAAATTTAAGAATAGGTTCTGAATTGAAAAAGTCTGTACTATCTTCGGGGATGTTATCGAATGTGGGGAGGAATCGTTTACTCAAGAGTTGGTGATTTTCTTATTGTTTTGATTTAATTGTGGATGAAGTCGGATGAATTACGAAATAATCATACGAGAACAAGAGCTCCAAAGCGGTGACTGGACATGCCCACTGGTGTACACGGCTGGTACACGTGTGTGTTGGCAGAGTGGGCTGGTGTAGGCTGGCCATATGGAAACAGCCAGCGTTCGCTAGCGGCGCACACTCTCGCAGATGAGTCTGGCTGCTGCCGTGGCGACGGTGGCACTTACGCGATCTTATGAAAACTTACTCTTCTTGACGACCTCGCCCGTCACTCTGCTTCGCCACATATTTCACCGAGATGCTCCTCCTCTTGCTCCACTGCTAAATTGGAAACCTGCACCGCTGTTTTTAGCGCTTGTTTCGCCGCCTCTGTGGCCTAAATATTGGTTCTCTGTAGCGTATTTTTATGTAGGGATTAACTCATAATTCCGGGTTTATGCGATGCATCTTTTCGAGTTTTTGGTTGTGGTATCAGTGTATCTGTGTGCTATCAATTGTCCAAACCATTCCTTGTTGAGTGTCAGTTCTCGTCAAGTATTACAGTGCCAGGAGTCTGTTTTGGTGCGTTATCCATCTCCCTGAAGTCTCTTCCCCTCATCCTGGTGTGTTTTTTCTGTGCATTTGCCTCACTGTATTTTCCTCCTCGCTGTAGTCTCCTGCTCGTGGTGCACTTTTAGTGAATATTGATCTCAGTTCCACAATTGTTTTTCATCATACACACATCTAGTTATTGGAGGTTTGTGGTGTTCACATTGAGCAAGTGTTCCATTGATACGAATGCTCACTTTCGAAGTAATTACTTTGTTTTCGGCGTTAAAGCAGCTATTGAGATTTATTGTCAGAATTTGACGTTTCTTTGTACTACTTCCTTTCTTGAAATCCAATCTCCATTTGAACTTTTTCAAATTACAATGTCCGTAAATTTCCATGTACGGTACAAATATGTCCAATAGTTATAGTTTCACTCTATTGATGACACAAATGTGCTTTCCTTCTCGTAATTCCAATTAGCGATGCTGCTTTTCTGGTTGCAACTGCACGTTGGTCTACGTCGATTGCGTTGAAAGTTTCGTGCGGGTCTCTGTAGCTTTCAAATCTGCGTCTCTCGATTGGGTTGCTGCAAACCTAGTTGATGGGAAAGGCTCAGCACAGTAGTCCTTATCGTTCTCTATAATCAAAAGCAATTATTGCAGATCGTTCGCAATTTTTCGAGGCTCTAGGGGTTGCGCTGCGCCCGTTCATCCCCCTGTAAGCTCTCCATTTTGCACTATGAATGTATTGGTGGAATTCAGGCAGGATTGTTCTCCATGAAATTCTGAATTGTGACTGGAAAATTTAATTTCTGGTGCAATGACTGGTGGTCCGTTTATAATATTCTGCACTTTCATTCATCCTACGTGCATAAAAAGAATGTTAAAACCTGAGGTACCATCTTTTTCACCGAGTTTAATGTTATTCCCGTTTTAGCGCAACCATTTAGTGAGACTCGCTTAGCGTCCTTAAAATTCTGAACCCTTCTCTCATGTTAGTTATCATGCTTTGGTTGAAGAAGGGGTTTCAATTATCTTTCGAATGTTGGTCATACGGCAAGTATTCTATTTAACTCACAAAGAAGAGCTTAAGGTGGCGTGTGCATTGAGGCTTGTGTCCCGCTAACGAGAGTAGTGCTATTTAGAGTGTCCTCTCGTACAGTTTGTCAGTCTTTGCGTCAGTTTCCTTATCTCGATGAGCCATTGTGTCCTCGTCTTGCCTCGCCGTATGTAGCGCTGAATACGGACGCTCTCCGCAGGAGCTTGGCTTTGGTTCGAGCACGCTGATGCGTACAGCAATTGGGTTCCATGTTTTCGTCTCGTGTAAAGATACCTTAAGTGCTCGTAGCTCATTCTTACTGCTTCCAGTAATTTATGTCCTTCATGGTATAACCAACCTTGAGGATCGTTCTAGTCTCCAGGGACCCGGACGATAGCGCTAATTCCCGTAAAGCGTTTTTGAAAGCGAGTGATAAGGTCGAGTCTCATATTCTGTTACTTGCTCTCACGTCTATGGCTTATTGTTGCAAAAAGTTCGCGAGTTGCGATCTACACAAGTGAAGCGGAAAATTTGCATGTGCAAGACCTGAGGTAAAAACAAGCTCGTCCATTCCAGGCTCTGCTGGTGGAAGTTGCCGTAAAGCATATAGTGCCCTGCATAGATACGTCCGTGAAGGAATGAATCAAGCCCTAAATTATGTTTTTCTATGCATGCTCTGAAAAACTCCTGCCTTCTGATTTGAATTTCGTTACCCTATCGGTATCTTCGTAACATTTTATAATTTTTAATGTTGAACATTTTACTTATTTACTGAGAAACAATACGGTCAGTTTGAGATTTAAGAAGATTCATTACGTCACGTATTCTTTAATACTGAAAACAAACTTAAAGCTGCTGGGGTTACACGCCCCGCTGCTCTGTGCAGCTGTCGTGTGGGGTGTACTATGCTGTGGTGGGTACTTCCGTACCACTACAGGCGGGCGACAGTCCTGCTTCATCTGCAGCTTGGGTATTTATTCTGTTATATACAGCCACGGGACTGTCTTGCTGCACTTGCCACTTAGGTATTTATTCTGTTACTACAGCCTCGGGGCTGTCTTGCTGCACTTGCCACTTTGGTATTTATTCTGTTACTACAGCCACGGGACTGTCTTGCTGCACTTGCCACTTTAGTAATTAGTTTCGCGATGTCTCCCTTGCATGCACTTACTCGTACGTGGCTTTGCGACTGCTGCAGTGCTGTGGCGTCCACTTCTGCTGCGGTGCTGTGGCCTCAACCTCTACAATGTTTTCGCTTTTTGTGCTACTTCTACTTCCGGTTTCGTGAGACGTTGACTTGTACGATATTCGTGGGTGTCTTCCAGCTCTAGTGCAGTGCTGTGGCGTCTACCAGCTCTAGTGCAGTGCCGTGGCGTCTTCCAGCTCTAGTGCAGTGCTGTGGCGTCTTCCAGCTCTAGTGCAGTGCTGTGGCGTCTGCTGTGGCTGCAGCGCTCCACACCATCAGCGTAAGCCTGAAGGCAAGCTTCATTTCCAGCTCTCGTGGTAACTTTTGCCATTTCCCTCATAAACTTTGCCATCGCAGCCGCCCCTGGCTAGCTTCGTTCGTCCTGCATCCCTGCCTGCCTTCTGGAGCCCGACAGTTCTCGACTGGAGGTTCTTAATAGTAGTGATGGTGGACACTGCGCGCAGGTAGTAGTACTTGACTTGCCTCTATGTCACGTCACGTGGGTGCCTCTGCGCGATTGGTGTCTGACGGCATGAGATGTACAGCTGTATAGAAGCCTCCACAGAATTTTGGTTGTTGCGCCCTGAAAAAATTTAGGCGATGTTTTTTACGTAGTATAGATCATGAGAGATCTCCGAAGAAAATAACCTCAAAGACCGAACAATGAAGTGTGTTCTGTCGAAATAAGAGTAGGCCTATAATGCAAAATCTATTCGACTCTCAATTCCCCCTCCTGGCTGATATCAAGAGGACTATGTGTTGTCTGCGGTCAGATTGGCTAATGGGGAAACGACATCACTAGTGTCGGACGTGATGGTTAAAATTTCTTCAAAGTTTTTTGTATCCCTTTTTGCTTATGAAAAGACTCAGAACCTTCCAAGTAAGCCAAGATAAAACTACAGGTCATACAGCTGTACTCGATGGAAATTCTTCGTGCCTCAATTTAGATATTAAGTGTAAATTAATTCAGAATATATTTCGTCAGAATTCTGTGTACTTGAATTTACATTGTGATTTTAATGAAAATGTTCTGCTTCTAATAATTTTCTCGACCCGGGCTTTCATGCCTACGGAATGACAATGCGTGCAAATACCCCATTTCAGGTTTTCGTAAACTGTTAAAATCGCATTCCCGCAACTTGAGTTCATTGCGGAAAAGTAGTTGACGATGTCGCTTGCATCTCGTGTAGGGCAGTTCATCTCGTTGTGCGCAGGGAGGAGTTCTGGGGCCACAATTCTAATTAGCTCGCTTGCAACGCCAACCAAGTTTGGCCTTAAATAACAATTAAGGAAGAACCATTTCTACGGGATCTTTTTTGGTCAATTCATTTCATCCCTGACCCGAGAGCAGACCCCTGGCTGTTCTTTTAGTAGAGAGGAGAATCTCTTTTGGTTCGCTTGTTCCGTTACTGAAGAAATTGTAAATCTTGAGCAATTCTTCGATGCTCTCTCCAGGAGAGATGACTGTTTGACTGATTCGCGTTGTCGGTCTCTCAAAATGAGCTGGAAGCGCTGGCGGCTGTTTGAGCTGAGTTTCAACTCGACTTTCTCGGGATCTGAAGGCATGGATTTTGTCCTGGTACTCGTAGTTTCATTTGGCCTCACTGTTGGCTGGTACGTTTATGTACTGTAAGAATCCTAATACATTGTACACTTACTCCCGTGCCTTTAGTGGAGAAGCGACCTGAAAAATGTTCATACTGAAAAAATTCAGCTACGTTTTTCCATTTGGTGTGATTTTGATGTATTCATTGGTTTTAGAATATCGTCTTGAAATTAATGCGTCTGCGTTATGGATCTCTTTCCATCGGAATTTCAATATCAGCTTTGTTAATATTCCCTTTCCATCCTCCGAAACGTTATTTCAAAGCTCGCTTCGGTCTCGCAAGACTCTTGAACTGTGCGTTCATCTCTGAAATTCATGCCTTGAACACCACAAATTTGATTAAAGCATGTTTTATTTAAATCTTTCCATGATACGTAGATTTTTGAGTTTGCAGGGTCATCTTATTAATTTCCAATGCCGTGTATGCTTGTAAAAAATACTGCGGAAGAAGCACGAATGAATCACTGAAGTTCGATTTAGAGCGGTCTTGGTGTGTAGAACTTCAGGTCATTCCAATTCATTTTTCATGTTCAGGTTTTAGTCTCGCTGAGCCGCTAGACAGTCCTCTTCCGACACCGCATCGTGTTGTGTTCGTAAATCGTACAGTGTGGATCTGAAGAAGGCGACCTTGGGGGGAGGTGCAGCAACCGTTGCGATCTGACCGGGCCTCTTCACCGGCGTTAGTTACGCTGTGATCTCGGGGCAAGTGTGCTCTTACGTGCAAAGTTCGCCATCAGTTTTTTTAGGCTTTTTAGGCCGTCGGTTTTACCTCTAATGTAACCACTGCATTTTACCTAAGGTTCAATACTGGGTGTGTGTGAGTGTACAGAACGAGTTATTTAGTTTACGAGTTTGTCTCCTCCTTGAGTATTTTATTACTCTTTTAAATGGCACCTCCATCTTCCTTACGTATGTTTTGTTCCTGCTTAGCAAACTTGTGATTCATATTTTTGGTATTCTTCGTCAGTGCACTAGCATCAACGCGTTCCTGTGCTATAACAAAAAACTAGTTTTAATTCTCCAGTTAACTCGAACATAATTTTGAAGTGGCCTACACGCGTAGTTTGAATCTTCTTCTGAAATCAGTCAAGTATTTGCATGTTACCTGCAAGCACGAATATCGCCAGTGAGAACGCCAGCGCTGAGGTACGAGCACTGATTGCGTAGCTACAGTGCAGGCCCGGTGGGAAAAGGAGAGGAATACATCATTTTTGCCCGGGGCGTTTGACTCATTTTAGGTTGGACTCGAAAGAGAAGGATGGGCGCGTGCCCAATGAATCAGCCGTCGACCCGATACCTGTCAGTGTTGACCCTCCTCCGCTGTTGCGTCTTTGACTTGACTTCGGCGCTAGCCTCACTCGCGGCTTGTTGTTCTTTGGTCTTCTCGGTGCAGGTTGTTTATAGCACCTGTAGCGTGCACTGTGTCGCTCTTGTAAGAATTAGTGCAATGACTTCTCTTGGTTGTTTTACGATTTCGACTGAGAATTCCTGAAAATTTAAAGAATAATTGTTCAACTACGCTGCTCCACCCTGCCCTACAGCTCTAACTAAATTTAGATGCACAAGTTAACAGCTGAGTTATGGTGTTCCTGTTGCAGCTTCACTTATTTGGAAAAATATTCTCCTACAATTTCTGTGTTCGCTTTGGCTTGCCATCACAGCCTTCATGAAATTTAGTACTGAGCTTCTCTCGGTTGCTTCAACGTATTTCTATGCCGGTTCTTGGTATATTTATGTAGTGCTGTTGTTACGAACCAGTCGAGTGCATTGCAACTACTTCAGAAATGTGGTTAACTTCGGAAAATTGTTGGGCTCTTACTAAGAAATATTCAGTAGCGTGGCATGAAATTCAAGCAGGTTTTGTTGGTGCGGTAGCGTGGATAGATCTTCTACTCGCCTCAATTGAGGTCCGTAGAGTGGGAATGGCGTCGACTGCCTCTTCTCAAAAGTTTGGAAGCCTCGCTAATGCTGACGTAAAGAATTATTTTCCTTTAGACTTTCTTCTGGCTAACTTCACGTGGTCTTTCCGATGTTGCGTAAAATACTTTTTGTGTCCTGACGAGCGTGTTACGTATGGTGGTGAGTGGCGACACATGCATCGAATACTTTGTCTCCAATTCGCGTATGGCTTTCCGAAATTTCAAGCTGATTTTGTTCACTTTCTGGTCGCTTTTCCTTGTGTATTTTGTAACATCTATTGACGATTTCTATCGTTGCAATTGTTGTAGTCTATTGCATGTTCGGCTTTGGTAATCTTGGCGTTCTAGTTGAAAACTTAAAGGGAGCATTTATACTTTTTGTATCTTATTCGAAAGAAAAAATGAAACCGGTTGCAATGAAGGGAGCTTCATTTAGTTAGAAGTGTGAAACTCACGCCTATGCTGCAGCAATTTTCTCACTTTTGTAAATTTTGTGCTTTTGAAATTTAATTCGAGGCCTTGAGACGTAATGTATAAAAAAAAACATCCTCTCAGTTTCTCAATTCACCAAAATGTTTAAAAAGGTCATCACGATGGAGCTCGTCTTGTGTATATTTTTTGTTCCTAATTTCGTGTTAGTCAATTCACTCTATTAGAGAGAACGAAACTCTTCAAAATGAATAAAACGTTATTAAATTAAATCCAATGCTATAAATTGAACATTATAAATTGTGAATTCAGGAACTAAATTTGAACTAGGAAAGTAATTGTCACCTGGACTGTAGTGCAGTCATTTTCATTTTTTCGGGTGAATTCAGAAAGTTCAGTTTAATAATTTTTTACGAGCTATGTATTTATTGAAAACAAAACTAGTTGTCGCGTATGATATGGCAAGCACCAGCTTATTGAATGATAACTTCTCGCTATTTTGCGTATTTTTGAGCTGTGAAATTGAACGTTTTATTTCGTTCAATGCGATCCTGCGTCGTAAAAACTGAAATGTCGGGGATTTCTCAGTGTGAAGGATAGACGTTGGCGACTGCAAGTCCGCTCCTTGACGAGTTTATCCCTCTTGTAAGTAGTTTGAGCTTTGATAGAACGTTGCGGACGCTGTCGACGTTCACTATATTTTCTTTGAAGTGAGAAGTGTAGAAGGCGAGGCAGCCAGGAAGACTTGAGCGCTGCGGTCGGCTGCTGTGTCCAGAGTGTGGCGTTCAATAGAAGCAACATTTAGCTGAGCTCTAAAGCCTATTACCTCGACCGCACCGGACCCGCTTATCGAGCCTATACTCTCAAGTTTTCCCCGCGAGCATCTCTTCCATGCTTGCAACAGTTACTTACTTGCCCTCCGCTCTACCTCTATTTTTCGTCCCTTCTTACTTTAAATGATCGTCGTTCTACCGCCAAATGCTCCCTAAGCGTTCACTCGCCCCTTAAGAACTTCTGAACAGAAGTTCAAAGACGATCTCTGTGAGGTGCTTGGCATTGTGTGTTTGGCCGCCTTTATACGCCGTCGAGGCAATGTACTTAGCTTGCTTTGACCCGCGCCCATAATCCCATCGTGCAACTTGTTTGCCAACTTCGGCAGCAGCCTCCGTATGTTGTTTCGTGCCCTGCATGGCCTCCAAATTCTGCTTCTGTTGACCAGTTGGCTAGCTTTGGACCGTTGCATGTGGACAGCTAAGAACTTGGCTTACAAGCGCTACCTTAATTCCCAGTTAAGTTTCTTGCGGGAAACCGCAAAATACGCTTAATTTCTTTGTTAAGCGATCTCAGTTGCTTGCTCTTACTTCCAGATTCTGTGCTGGTAGTACTGTTTGTTCTATGGGGAGGAGCTTTTTACCGTGTGTCGTGTTGGGCTCTCTTCTCCAGTTGAGCTCGACAAAACTAGCGGAAGAAATTTCCTTTTTTTTCCTGTTGTGGATTTGAAAGTCTGATTTGTCAGTTACGAGTTGATGGTGATTTATATGAGGAACTGTATTTGGGAGGTACTGTTACGAAATTTCCTCATTTTAATTAACTTATTTTAACCCGAAATTTATGTACGAACTATCCACGGTTGATTTTGTCTAGGATCGACGTCGACTGAATGGATATTTGTATCAGTACATTAGTCCGCCACCCGAAGCTGATCCGCGCAGTCTGCTGATGATGCAGGGCAGACCCCAAAGTGTTCTACAAACTGTGTGCGCGGGTCCAAACTTTTTGGGCTAGATAGCGCCCTTCTGCCCGTGTTCTGGTCCCTTCATTTTTGTTTGTTTCTCTCCCAGCTCTGCGTCTAATTCTCCTTTTCCAGTTTAGGTATGGACTCCAATTGCACAGACTGAGATGGGAGAAACCAATGCTCATGAGCTGCCAGTACTTAGACTTCTATGTGATGAGGCGGTCGTCATTTCGTAGTTTCCTGATACTCTCAATTTTGCGATTTCGACGCTATGTGATGTGTGCTAAGACCTGCTTGTTGGTTGGTATCGGTTGTACTTGTGCTACTCTGTTCATCTCATTCTGTATGAGCCTTTAGTTACACCAGAAAAAGACTCAAATTGTGACTATTTCTCTGAAAATGGGTTGATGCCACATGGTGTCCTCACTTTTAATGTATAGTGGATAGATGAACTAAATTTACGCAGTAAACGACCGTTTTCAAAATTTGCATCCGCGCACTGTACCATTTGTGATGAAAATTTGAATCCGCACTCCATCTTGTGTTGCAATCCGTTGTTGCCGAACATGGACTCGTATGTAATTCTCCGAACGAGGAAAGTGATTTCGTGCTGTGATCATGTTAGTCTCATTTTAGAGGCCTTAAAGTAAATCCACACGCGATGATATTTTCCATTATTCCCATTCCCTGATGAAGTGCGTCGGATATTGCTGGACACTTTTCATGCCTTTATTGGAGCGTGGTGCTGAGGTTTGTCCTGCACGGCACACCGGGGCGCAGCGGCCCCCAGTTGGTGCGGTCGTATTGGACCGTTGAATTTGCATTAGCTTCGGGAGTTACGGCGTTTGCTCTTCTGTTCTCATTTTGCAATTTTTATCTAACTGCTGTCGTTAGATAGGACAAGGTTCAAAGTGTTTGCCAAGATTTATCTCAAGAGAAATTGTTCTCGCTTTTTTTGTTCTTGATTTAGAAATAATAGTGATACTCATTTTTATGCGCAGTGAACTACTATGTTGTCAAGATATCTAATATTAACATTGAACATCAATTCATGCCGGAACCAACCTCTTAGCTTGTTCTATTTTTTTAACCACATATACGCACTGAAACTTTATTTTATGTGTATTTACTAAAATATCTAGATGTTTGTAGTTGGAATAAATCAATACTTTCAATGCACGGTGTCGTATAGTAAGAGATCGCGTGTGATTTACTCATTTACATAATTGAAAACAAGGTGAACACTGAAAATAATTTCATCAATTTAGACTTTCCCTCACTGATACCGTTTCTTCTGCACCTTACAATTTTTGACTTAGAATTCTATAAGTTTCCACCGTTCCTAATTCGTTTCATTTCTGTTTCAGAGAGCAACTTGTGCAGCTGGGTGTACTGCTCGCTGGTGCTGCTGGTGGCCAGTCTAGTGTACTGGAATGCGCTGGGTTGTGGCTTCGTGTTCGATGACATCTCTGCCATCAAAGAGAACAGGGACCTGCGGCCCCACACTCCCATATCGAACCTCTTCTTGCATGACTTCTGGGGCACTCCCATGCAAAAGGTAAGAGAAAACGTTGCGCAATAACGTGTGGTTTCGTGTCAAGTTTTGTTCTTGTTTGGTCAATCCCACGCCGCTGTTGCGTGAGTGAATACGCCTGTTTTGATTCATGAAGCCCTGTTCGTCCAGTTGGGGAAACGAGCTGGTGTTCTTGTTTTCAATTCGAATTAGTGCTCGAGACTTGTAGAGAAATTATATTCACGTACCCAGTATCTTTTAGGTATTAAACATACGTGTGGACCTTCGGAGGAACTTTTTCTTTTACTTTAAGTGGGAATTATTTTCGCAAGCTTTACTGTGCAATTTTTCTGTGCTTAGCTGCGAGATCTTGGTTACACCTCCCGCTCAGTAAGTGCAGACGCCGTGGCCTTGGTTCATTCATCAATTTTACGACTGGCTGGAAACCTTCCAATTCACAGACCATTGAGGACGTCCCGCGTTCTCAATACTCGTAGCTGCGGTAAACTGCAAAGTTAGGACTGCTCATACCTCGCGTGCAGCTGAGGACGGTTTGCTTACTTTCAGTTCGTCTCGCGCCTTCAATTGACCATTGGAGCGGTGCACGTGCTCCTGCCTAGCAGGCTTTCGCTCTCTTCATTTGGTCTACTTGGGGTGAAATTGGCTAAGGCAGTTACGTTCCGCGTTTGCCATCTTCAATTAAATTTTTATTGCTATGGTACACCTATTGTTGTGTTGTTTCTCTGTTTCTTAGCTTTTAATCTTAAAAGTCCAACTTATTTTTGAAATGAATGGAGTGTTGCGAAAACAGGCGTTTACATTTCATGCACTTTGTGTGTGTATATTCACCCTAGTTGTGAATAAATCGATAGGAATTAAAGACTGATCTATATTATTTCTAATATCCGGAGGTATTTTCCAGGGGTCTTTAGAGGGTCAAAACAACCTACGTATATGAATGAAAAATGTGAGGGAATGTTAACTTACTTCGGAGTATTATTCCCCTTTTAATGATACACATTGTCTTGTACATTTCATTCTAACCTCTTTGGTGCTTGTGCCACAACTCACAAAGTTGTGTGGACCGATAATAAAATTGATAGTTGTGATTTATAGACAAAATTAATAAAAGTTTCCCATCGCATCATGAGCAATTTATTTTTCATTCTATTGTATTATCCTGCGTATCGACTTGCTTTTAATTTGAACTTTACCCCTACGGGTCAACTTTCGGAGTAGCCGTCTGTCTGCGTATAAAACTATCCTTGCTAATAACAGCAAAATTGCCCCTGCGTCGTTCAGTACGCGGCTGCGCTATACTCGAGGCTCTTTATATTTAAGTCGTTTTTTGAGTGAGCGGATCTCGAAGCTGTTGAATTAAATGTGGGTTTTTTGAATAGCTTGCGAGAGCTTGGTCGTCGAAAAAAGCGCTGAGGAGATGACGCGCTATCAGCCCGCTGTTCTGTAAGTCCGATCCGCAGTGTGGGTTGCTCTCAGCCTTCTGAGACTCTAATTATAAACTCATCGATTATCCGGTCCATTACAGTGGGACGGCTGCACTCTGTTGCCGCTCTGCTGCCCGGTCCCTCCTTCTGCGGGTTCTCTGCTCTCGTCAGGGATCCCAGCTCTCGCTCCTGCTTTTCCTTGTTATCGCTCTTGTTCTTGCGCTGTCTCGAAAGCCTCCACCCTCTCTTCTCCCTCTTCATTCCTAACTTGATCTTAATCTTGTTCATATTCTTATTCTATTTTTTCTTCCAACAAACTACTCCCTCTTTGTTGTCTCTCCATTTTTTGCTACTAATTATTTTCCGTTATTATCCGTACATTTTTGTTTTGTTACCCTTTCTCCTTGGGTATTTTCTTCCTACTTTTCCTTGTTCCTATCCTTCCTTTTACTTTTTTTGTTACTTTCGTCGCATCTGCTGTTTATTGTTGCTCCTATTGCACCTTCTCTTGCTTGCCATTCGTCATGTCACTCTTGCTAGTGTCACGACCCTGGAAGTTCGTGCTGTTGCCGATACTCTTGTTTGTGTGGGCCGTTCTCTTTATTGCCGTCAATATCACTTATCTCGGACAGCTTTTGTTTGTCTTCAAAGATGTTCATGCCTGTTGTTCTTACATAAATTAATTTCTGATTGCACCGGCTATTGTTGGCTATCGTTAATACCACTCGTAATTGTCGCCCACGACATCACCGCTCTCCCTTTCAGATAATGATAAGGCTCTGCTTCGTGTGATTTGTCGATGATGATATTTATAGTTGGTTGCTGATAAAATAGTTGCTGTAAAGACGCTGGTGCTTCTCATGCGTGGAGCGAGCTGGGCTTCATTATGGGAGCTGTCGCTTAATGAGTATCTCGCTAATTACGTGCCCGATACTGCAACGCCGCCTCCGCCCCTCTTGCATCACGCCCCTCATGATGCGCAGTGTGCCGGAGTTCAGCACTGACAATCGCGCTCTTCTTCAATTAAAGTTCCAGTAGGCGCCAAGAAGATAGAGGTCATGAAACCCTCCAGTTTATGGCCGTTGCAAACGAATAGTGTTATAGACGGTAGAGTTAATGATGACGTTCGTTTTATAATATTTTAAGTTCGCTTCCAAGGTCTGACTTGTATCCCTAAAACAGGATGAATTATTTATTAAGCACAATGCATGTCCGTTATTTATGGAACAGTGTGGAACTTTTCTAATTATTGTAAGCGTTCTTGAGCTTTTTGGAGTTTCCTTCATTGAAATCACTCATTTTATATCGTCTCCATCCTTGTGGTGACTAAACATTGATGTTCCCTAGCTGTGCCGTGAGAGCTAGGTACGCATTTGATAGCTTTTGTATTGACGATCACAAAATAGTTTTTTCTGCGGACACGTCCTATACAGCACCTAGCTATGTCAGCTTTCGTCCTATTATACTATCAAATACGAATTGTAATATCCAAATGTGATTATTGGGGGGATATCTCTTATGCTCGACTCCTCAGGGCATGTCTATAGGATAGGCTATAGACAGTAGGGTTATGTTAGTTAGGTTTATCTATCGTATGCTATTGCGACTTGCTTCCCAAAAAGGACACTCTTAGTTTACCTTTGCTTTAGCGGGACCTTCGAGCCTTCTATTTTCGCGCCCATTTTGCTTTTCATTTTTATGCCTTCTTCTGTGATTATTCTTTTATTTTTTTCCCTCTTCCTTCTTAGCTTGCTTCCTCTATGTGCAATGAATCTTGTGGGGGAACACACCTGTACATGAATTCTACCTTTTCTAAAATCGTTACTAAATGGTCTCTTCTTTCGTTCTTTCTCGGATCACATTTCATGTAGACAGGGAGCTTTAAACTAACTAATAATCTGATTTCGTATGCATGGCATTGTTCGATTTTTAAAAGTTAGCTAGCTTGCTAGAGGAGCATTTCTTAAGGTGAATTAACTATTTATGACTTGAAACTGGTTCGGAGACACTAGTGTGAGAATCTTTTGCGAGGTTTGATGTTAGGGTTGTGTGGGTCTGAGGTTCCATTTCTATCCGACGTAATGCGGTTGTTGTCTCCTCTGGAAACTTTTATTACACTACAACTGGAGCTCTTTGTCCTTGTTGATAATTTTCACTTCTTCTCCTTTTAATTTTCTGTGGTAAAGTCTTCCTTTCCGTCTAGTGGCGTCTTGGTCCCCGATTGTAATGCATTACGTACTCGTTGATATTTCGCTCTTATTTGTGAAATGATGAGCTTTGACGTGAGAAGGTAGATTGAATTCGTCGTATTGATTTCACATTTAATGAGAAACGGAAATTACAGGCTTGTCACCGGTAGTCACGCGCGTGTGGGCTAAACGAGACCGCAACTTGTGCGTACTTTAAAGTTCGGTTTGATGAACATTCAAGTGAAAACGAGCGACTGGTAGCCATGTGCGTCACAGTCCTAATATTAAGGTGACTACTATAGCGCAGCAGGAATTTACGAGAGCGCATTTCTACCTTTATGATGCCGTGAGCTCTTTTTGCTAAGTCGTGCACTCGCAAGCTATGAATGAATGCCAGTACAAAATGTGTCGAAAAATTAATGAAGGCCAAACTATGGAGCACTTGATAAGTAAGGAGTAAATTTAACCTTGCCCTGCGGAGTTGAAAAATTAATGAAGGCCAAACTATGGAGCACTTGATAAGTAAGGAGTAAATTTAGCCTTGCCTTGTGGAGCTGACTAGCTAGAACGTTATTTTGTGCCAGTGTATTCGCGCTCTCTACTTCTTCTATGGTTGCCGCTGTTCATAAATAAATGCTATTTCAGACCACGCATCATCTACCTCTACCCTGTAGTTTTCTGAACCCCTCCAATAGAAAAGGTACGCTGATAGCGCAAGTTATCGTCCTGCTGTTTGTGATTCCGCGCTCATCAGGAGCGACCCATGCTTTTGTTCATGTAGGTGCGGTCCAGGACTCTAGCGTGACGCGAAGTGATGCTATTTTCCTGCTTTACTTTTTTACCGTGCTGGAACCGATGTACTGTTCTGGAACTGCTCTTGTGAGCACCATTCTTCAATTTGTAATTCCTGGCTGCTCTCGACATGACGCGTTTCTCACCATTGCAGTCGCTACGCCTTGATTAAATAAATCGCCAATGCCCCTCCATCCAATTACTGTTGTAATTTGCGTTCAGAATCAATTTCCAATTCCAAAACGCTTAGAACCAATGACATTGTGCGTGTTCTGTGAGGCATAACGATCATTGTAACTCTTCAGTCTTCTCCCCTCGTCAAAAACTTGCGTTTTACCCTCTTCGCGAAGTTTTACCCTTGCCGCCATCGGGGAAGCTGGGAGCTTTTATAGCTGGTTTTTTCAGGATGTTTGTCGGCCGAGAGTGTTGAGTGGCAATTGCCGTATCCGTTCTTGTTATCCTAATTAGCTTTATAAGGCATTAATGGTATTTTATTGCCCCCGCGACTCAGTTTAATGGCTTGAACACGAAGCACCGACGCTCCAGCGTGGTGTCTGAACCTGACAACTTCTGTCGCGCTTCGCCGGACAATTTCATTATTTTTTTGGACACCGTAATTAGCGGCGCTCACGCTGTCCTTGCAAAATCGTTCTATCGAGGCTGATGATATAACACTAATTCAAATGATTATGAGTTCGGTATTATTAGTTTTGGTGTAGATACGATAAATTGCTGCGCGGAGATTTCCTATCGTGTTTATCTGCCTATTGAAAGTAGTGATTTCTATGTATTATTTTATTATTTTCATGTCGATAGAGTGGTGATTTATTTTACTTTGATATTACCTAAGTTCCATCTACTTTTAGTTGCCATTTCGGACGACTTTCCGTCGTGCACATCAGGGAAAGTGCTCTGAGAACACACAATTGGTCGCTTGGGGACGAGGGTTTTTGTCCAAATTATAATATTCATGCTTGATGTTCTTCGCCAAGGTACTGCAGGTCGATTGAACACCGCAATCAGTAAAGGGAAATGCCGAGTGAAACAATCATGACCCGTATTTTGGCGTGACTAGCTACTTGGCAACCATTGTTAGGGTACATGTGAGCAGGTGGTGGTGCTCTGAAAATATGTTTTGGCGTGTAGCGCGAGGAGACGTGCGCATTGTTCTTAATCAAAGGAAAGGTTCGTGTTTACGAGGGAGCGCTTACAACCATATGTTTCCTGGATTGTCTGACATGAGGTCTCATTTGCCTTGAAAATGTCTCCCGAACTCGGTTCCTTGTTCTTGAGGGAGCTCATTGTTTGAGAATGGCTTCGATATTTTAGTCAATTTAATTTCAGGTGTATCGTTTTTGATACGAGCGTAAACGTAAATGCTTGCAAAGATTTGGGTAGAATATGGTATCATTTAATTAGTGAATCAATTAATGGCGTGGAAATTACACGAGTTCTCGTAGCTTACATTGATTGCACTGTAAAGTCCGTGCACTATCCCCGGATTGCACTGTAAAGTCCGTGCACTATCCCCGGATTCTTAGCGTTTTCTCAAATTTTGTCCTGTGTTCGTGAAATTATGTGACAAAAATTCAGTGAAAAATCATATGTTAAAATTATCATTCGGAAACGTGAGCTAATTTTATATGGAAGGCTAGTGTTCGAATTCTACTTTCTAGACAGAACTATAATTTTTAGAACAGAATATGTTTCGCTTTTGATCTTTAATATCTGCGAAGCTTATATTATTCTGCTAATGGTAATATTACTCTGCATAGAGCTCAAAATAATTCGAGAAATATGTATTTCTGTATGGAAGTTGTAACGATTTTATAAAATCTTATTCCGGAAAAAATGATCTCATAAACTCAGACCATGTGTGTATATAGTGTTCATCACTTAATTTCATATATGAAATCTGCAGTCAACAGGTCAAGTCTGAACATCCCGAATCGATGGTAAAGAGCTATATGTAAAGTCACTTCAAGCGCCCCCGTTTGAAAATCCTCATGCGAGTAGATTTTGCTATTTGTTTGAAGGTGCATTGAGTTCAGCACGGTGTCCATTTATTTCCCTATCGTGTGTTCAGTTTTTCTCAGACATTTACTTGACAGGCGAACGTTTTCGCGCGGATGCCAGTCATGGTGTTTCCTGACGCCTGAACGACTATCAAATTGTGTCCCTTTCGCCAGAAGTGGGCTGTCGCCGCTGCTGCTGGCCTCGCGCCAACTTCGTGTAGCGCTCAACATTTTTGTTCATAGTTCGACCCTCTATTGATTCCGTTATAAAAACCGTCCAAAACGCGCTTTACACAACGGATTTCATGCGAGTCGTACTCGTTCTTAGCCAAATTTATAACAGTAATGAAGTTAGATCAGAGCTTACCTCTTTACGTTTTGTATGTGGAGTCTTAGCGAACCATCGTTTGATGATGGGCACGTCTCTATATCCATGTTCTTTCGCCCCCGTAAACTTGAGCATCCTACTCGCTCAAGTTTACTAATTGTTGCTCGCTGTTTGACTTCGCTTGATTACTAAATTTGCGCTCAAGTGACAGTCAAATTAAATTTACGAGTGCGCAGCACGATGCAAATGGAGTTGGAAGTTGTTTGTGCGGTGCCGAGGACCGTCAGCAGGCTGAGCGGTGCACCAGTTAAGCGCAACTCATTGTCAACTTCGCCTCAGCTTCCCTCAAAGTTACCTAAGGTTTGATCTGGGAAGCCCGCGTATGAAGCGGCAGCAATCTCTGATCATCGTTATTATTGCAGGCACCGCCTTTGTGTTGATGCGCGGATCACGTTAAAACTTGGGCACTTGCAGTAACTTGTCCGGTCGCTGCTTGCCGCGAGTCGACTTGTTTGCTATGGAGGCCGAACTTTAGCGAGTGCCACTCTATCGCGCTACTTTAAGTTTTAATTGTGGATCATCACGTTTGGGTTCTAACAATTTATTGGTAATTGTAGCCCTGTTGCGTGCGTAAGTGAATCTAAAAGCAACATGTTCATGTTACGAATTATTTAAATGTAATGAAGCGTGATTTCATGCATTTTTTCAATGCATCACAATATCATTGTTCTATAATGCTGTCACAGTGGTCATTCCTGTGCAAAGTTGAAGATATGTTCAAAAATCCTTACTTGAAAAATTTGCTTTCACCAAAAGATGCATGTACGAAATCACTGGTCTTTCGCTGGAGGTAGTTCTCGTGTTATTTTTCCCTAAACACAAGCTCAAATTTTCGTACACACAGCATTATCGTATTTTCTTATTATTCAGAACATTTTTGGTAGAGTGTAACATTTGCAAGGATTCCATCCGGTCGTAAATATTTGCTACACAAGGAGAAAACTCTCCGCGTTTTAGTGTCTTTTAACGAACTTCTATTTTGAGTCCAGTAGACGATCGTGCACAGTGTGTTGAACACAAGTTTTGACCTTTAATAAATTATAGGGTAACATGGGGTATAATTTTTATTTTTCAAATAGTATTTAGGTCTTAAATTACCCGCAGGATAAGACAACCAAAGAGAATTCTAATAAAAAGTGCACATATAACCTAAAGACAAATGATTGGACAGATTCTGAGAGAAGAGCAGTATTGCAGGCACTTCTGGAAAGATCCACAGCCCGTAAATTGCAATTCAATCCAATCCCTTCAACATCAAAAAGCACCACGTAACGTTGATGAATTAATTGAAGCAGTGACATAGCTTTGAGAAATTACAGAGATCAACATTGAACATTTTCCTTATTGTGCAGTAGTCAATGGAACATTTTGACCGTCAGTGACAACAATTACTGGCTTTAACATTTGTCGAAAGTACAACTAGAAAGAAAGGAATTCTTCCAAATTCAATTCAGATTTTGAAAAAATTGAAGAGTAAATTAACAAGTATTGAGTAAATATAGTGGCTGATATGTTTCTTTCGTTGATACGTTATCAATTTCATGTATTTAATTTGAATATAGCGTTTGTATTTTGTTATTTATCTTATGAAAAATATTATTCATTGATGTTTAGACATTATCAATTTATTGTACTATTTTACAGAATAAAATTTATCTTTTTGTTACAACCAGTAGTTTGCAAGCATCTTTTCCAAAAGATTTACAATTGTTTTGGGGCCAATATTTCCGACCAACTTCAGCATTAATTTGGACCGACTATTTCTGACCGGAGGGAGTAATAATTTTGTAGAAAGAAAGCAAGCATGTCTGTATGATTTGTAACTTCCAATTTAAAGTTGGGATGTACAATCAATTAGACATTTCTATGCAACGTAATAAAAACACAGTTCCCATTTTCTTTCTCTTTTATGATCTCCATTTTGTTTGTTATTCGCTGCACAATTTTTTTGTCCTTTGATGTCCATTTTGTCTTTTTTGATCGAGCGATGAGTTTTTTTATGTTCATGTTTCCACATCCTTCAAATAGTACGTAGTGTGTATAAATTAACTCCATGTATTTGTAAACATTGTTGTTGACTATTCTCAAATTAACCTTGTGAGTCCTGAAAAGCGAGTAGTGTGATGATAGGTCCTAACCGGTTCTCATTTCTCGTTCTGAGTTGGGTGGTGGCAAACTCTTCATAGAAGCTAAGCACACTTTCATTTTGTTTGTTCTTTTTAGACGAGGTAGACGTACGAAATTTTCGGATCTGACATTTTCCTGGGAATAATTTCCTGAATTGGGCTAAAATTGCTGAAGCAGCACAACCAACAGGCGCTTCCCTCCAAGTCCGCGCAAGTTACTCCGATCACAGAACTTGGGCGAGCAAGTTTCTCTTCTTGATCGTGGAATTGTGAGGTTGCAGAGGCGAACATAGTTTCCACCGCCTTCCTCCTCCACCACCACCAACCCCACCACCACCTCCACCACCACCAGTACCTACCTCCATCGCCTGTGCCGTCCTAACTCTATGCTAAACTTTCTTCGTCACGATCTCACCAATCGACTCCTTTTGGGTAATATTGTTGAGGGTTTTCACTATATAATGATTGACGATTTTTGACTCACCTCCTTCGACTCGAGTGATGCACCATTGCGAAAATTTTCCCTGGATAATTTTAACATAAACATTTAAAAGCTTCAAAATTATCGAATGCTTAAACTATATTCTCCTGGGTTATCTTTTGCATTTACCTTTCATTCTGCGAGTAGCTTTCTGAGCGTATCTATAGCACCCTGATGTCGAACACATGAGTACTTGTTAGGCTCTTTTAAATCTGTAAGGAACTACGACTTTTGAGTCCTTCGAAAGCCCTGCATTGATTCCTTTTCAAATTCACGTCCGTGTCAGCGAGAATGAAACGAGCGCTCGCGTGCACTTCTGGCGCAGTTTGTTTTGGCTGAACGAACCTCACGAGCGCTCGAACTCAATTTTCTTAACATAGTTTACAAAATTTGAAAGAACATCATTGAAATTTAATAAAGTTTTGGTATTCGTTCGACGCTGAAAATTAATTGTTGACTTTCGAAACAGTTTACAGCGAACGGTTCATCGCGTGCGTCGAGCTGCAGCGCTATAATGGATATTATTAGCTCGAAGGACGAATTTTAGAGAAAGAGAAAGCTAGCTCAAGCCTCACAAAAGTGCGAGATATTAAAATCATGTTACATAAACAACGTAGGTTGCTTTGATCATTGCTTTGAAATTACTTTTGTGAAAACTAATATAAAATTATTTCTCTACGCTGCTAGCGCCCTCATTAGTGTAGCTTAATTGTCGATTTCGAGCAGTAGTTTTCCATTGTTTCTAGTAAAAGTTACGTCGTGCAAACGCAGCGGCTTATCAAACATGCTTTGAAACTTGTGATAGGTCGAGAAACGTAACTCTTCATCTAGCTACACTAAGGCCAAGCTTATGCTAACGGTGATAGGATAGTTAATGCAATACGCTCGTGGACATGTCAGACCTGTTCCGAGAAGGCAATGAGATATTTAATCAATTGAAATATGCTCACAATCGACCTAAGCAGTGTTGTCCATTCCATTTAAAAATAAATTAGGTTGATTGACAATCAGTATGACATTATTTGGAACGTAATATCTCGCCACATTGTCCAGCGTTTGCAGTTAAACGCCTATTGACCATCCTAAATTTCATGAAAGTAATAAAACGTGGTTTGTTGTAGGCGTCTGGTGTCATTTTGCAAATTCTGATGCAACCCGAGCCATTCAGTGTGCTGATTTGTTGTATCAGTTACTCTTATTTTCACGAAATTATGCGATTTCTATACCTTGACGTACATCAGACACCCAATGCCGTTTGATCAAGTTTGACGTGAAAGTATTCTGACTTTTGGCTTTCTGAGATTTCGAGTTTTCTTGTGAAATATTCTAAGCTAAATGATCGTAGTTCTGGTACGAATTTCGTGAATCGACAAGTTATATTTATTGAGGAATACCCTGATTCCCTGTGAGTTAAGCCTGCCTATTTTGAACGAGTGCATCAAATACTTTCCTGAGACGGATTTTTATTGTACACGACGATGTTATAATACTCGGGGAAAGAAAGTCTTTTTCTGTTTTCTTATTTTCGAGGTTTAGATGTTTACTCAGAAGGGTTTGGCTCTCCTCGGGGGGATATACGCTGGAAGGGATCGTCCTTCTGTGTATCACTGCGGCGCATCTCAGCGACTTGGTGACTCGCGTGGAATTGGTGGGACTCCTCAGCTATTCTTGGAACTTAAAATGCCTGAAAAATTTACCGTGTAGACTGAAAATTCCCTTTTTACTGAAACAAAGTTTCTTCATTAGAATATCATAATATATGGAAACGGTGATGAAACCTCCAGTATATTAAGAATTACTATATTGATTAAATTTGAGTTTTTCAAAAGACCTAAGCGGCATGTCAGCAGAGAAGCTTTTGAGTCGCTGAACGGTTTCAGAAATGTGTTCGGGGGGCTGTGCAGTGAGCTATTTGCTTGCCGCTGCGCTAAGCCCCACAAGAGACGTTATAGTGAATTAATTTTGTTTCAAAAGTGTCTTCCGTGCAGGGAATTAAATTCTGCGTTTTATTCGATGAGATTCAAAAATTCGTACATATTCATGAAAGTAACCATGCTTTCAGTGTAGGCTGAACTGAATATTTCGTTAAGAATTAGTTCATATTGAGCATGGATCCTTTCTTGAAGTGGCTCGTTGGTCTTCCAGTTCTCCTTATTTGTATGAATGACTATAGCTATTTGGAGGTGATCATTCTCCATATGATTTTTCTGTGTTTTAACCTCAAACTTCCACTATTAATCATACATGTATCGTAGTTCCTTGCCCTTTCTTTGTGCCTCCGCCATTCCGCTTCGTAGAAAATAATTAAAACGACCGACTCTGGCGGAGCAATCTCTGCGATGCGCTCCGTATTGCACCGCAATTTATAACAAATATTATGCGTCGGGTATTACGCCCTCTCTAATGTTAGCTGTTTTTTCAGTTGAAGTTTGGAAGTCAAAACGTCGCCGTGTGCACGTTGCACGTTTGTGTGGCGCAGCGCTGAGAGCGTTGTGCTGTGAGCGCTAGCCGCTGCCTTTGATGCCAGTTGACCTCTGCATGAGGCCGTGTGCTGCCTCATTGTGCTGTGGCGAGCTTGTACTGTTTGGACACCGGGTTAAACTGTGATTTAATTAATGGTGTTTATTTGTTAAGCTGAATGCGGGCTAGTGTTCTCATCAATTTTATTTCTCTTCATTATGATTGTGTTTTCGATCTCGCCGGTGAATTGCTTTTGAATTCTTATGTATGTTGGAAGTTATTCGTAAATGATTTTGCCTTTCTTTACGAATGATCTCTTTGTTCAGTTTAGTGAGCAAGATTGATATTTTACTCGTCATCCTCGTGTGGTTCTCCATGCCATTCGAAGATCTACAAATAATGAAATAAATGAATGCTCTCCAATGGTCGTCCTTACAGCTACTTCTCATATGCCATTGTAGCGTGTAATATTAGACTAGTATATTTTTGAAGTGTCGTCGCATTCTGTACTCCACTTCACCAATTTACGCTGTAAATACTCCATTCTTACCTACATTGCTGTGCGTCAGTTGTGCTACTCATGGAAGCTAAGAAGAGGCTTTGCCACCTCCCGGCGCGTGCCGTGCGACGTGCTGCCTTTGAAGTCAATCGAATGAAGGCGTGGTGTCCCGCGTGAACTATTCGGCCGAGCTCAACTGCACTGCACTTCCGAGGCCCATACAATTTATCATGCATGTCTATTTATTTTTCTAGAATTTTAAGCAGCGAGACATGCAAGCGTATCCACGTGTGCTTCTGATGTAAAGATCGCCTGTGTGCGAACATGCTTTGGTAGCAATTTAGTGCTGCGAGTTCGTTTACCAAAAAACAGCACGCATGTTGTGCTTTATTAGCCGCTCCTGCTCTCAGAGAACGTATTTGCGAAGGCGTTGTAATATCACACAGCCGTGCGCGCGACAATTTTGTTTGTTCTATCCAGACGCTTGCGTGTTTCGGAAGTTGCAGTCCATCCGTGATGTGCTAGTCTCAGTATATCTGTTCTTAATGGTGTCGGAATTTTGAAGTTCTTTCAGTTTGAATACTGCTATGCTAGCTTTGCCTGGAAAAAAGCTTTTTAGGTTGATCACGTTATTTAGGAAGTTTTTTATAGGACTTGCTTTTGATATCCCCATGAGCCTACGTACAGACTACTGCATTAGCGACCAGCATTTCTATTTCCAGCACAATAGCAAAATTCGGTAATTAATTATTCCTGTTGATTCCAATCTGTAAGGGAAGTGTGTGCATATTTCACGCTGAAAGCTTAATGTACTCCGAAGCCTAGAAGCTTTACAATGCAATCCAATCGTTGGGGCATGACTAATTCATGGGACCGAAGTGTAGTTTAGTTCCTTGCCAACTTGACTGCTTCTTAATGTTTTTGTTCCCTTATGGGCACTGAGAGCGACCGAATTAAGAGTACTAGTCCGTTCGTGATCTTAGGTTAAACTCACCCACGCTCGTGAGTTATTTTATAATAACAAAAATGCATCTAACCTGTTCGTTCATTAGAGTGAAAGGGCTCGACATCTCTGTACACACAGAAAGAATGATGTTAGGATATGATGTACTGCAATGGCTTTCGGTGAACGTATCTCACAGATGTGTTTGACTCTTAGTCATAAT
The DNA here is from genome assembly GCA_014899125.1 of Orchestia grillus. Taxonomy (NCBI): domain Eukaryota; kingdom Metazoa; phylum Arthropoda; class Malacostraca; order Amphipoda; family Talitridae; genus Orchestia; species Orchestia grillus. The sequence continues at coordinate 35,142 of VOMN01021877.1, read as the reverse complement.
ATCACCAATGCTTGATGATAATTAATATCAGTGTCGGGAAGGATAGTTTCCAATTTTTTCATCTTTTCACTTTCATACTGATTCATCTGACCAGTCTAATTGGTCTTACGTGTAATTTTGTTGCGCATGCTCTTATCTGTCTAAATCTTTCCGAACTCACTTTTAAAACATGTTGAGTAAGCATCGCTATCCGTTTTAGCCTCGTGAACATGATAAATATTCTTGTTTTACCCTTTCAGCTCGGGTTTTTAACAGGTTTTGACTGGTATACATGTACACCAACCGGGCTGAAAGAATTGAGGGAGAATTTTAATATTTTTCCTCGTTGAGGCTGCTGTGAACACGAGTGTTTGTCCCCACATGTGTTTCATGAGTGTTTCATGCTCCGAATGTTCTATGAATCGCATCCACGAGCTCGTGTCTGCACTCCATAACTTTGCTTCTCACGCGTGTCCAGTTGCAGGGAACTTTTTCCACGCTAATATCGGTAAAGTACGGCCTTACAATATTGCCTAAGAATATTCCTTTTATTTCTATCTGTGTTAATACTTTTTCATTTCCGAATTCTGAGAATTATGAAAGTTACAAGCATACATTTAATTAGTTAGACATTTTTCAATGAGCTGGAATAAATGCGTTTCACCTGTTACTTTGATTAGGACTAACTCTCTGCCGGTTGTGATGGTTCAGTGTCAAAACACCAACTAATCAGTAAGCAGCATTCTCCATCAGTTATCACGTTGTGCTGTTGTTCTCATGTCCTCATGAGGATTGTTCTCGTGCACACACGACACTTTGAGCGCATTTTCCTCAAGCTGTGTGTGAGAATCGCTTCAACTTTTGCGTCAGCTTTTGTATTGCTGTGAGTTTCGATATTGCTCTCGTAGATCCCGATTTAAGAGAGGGACGTGGCGTGGTTTGTTTATGCCGTCACGTGAGGAGTTGCGGTATTTATTGGCGCGTCGGGCGTCTATAGCGCTGGTCGGCCATCGATGATGCTATCGCAGGTGCTTTTATCTCCACTGATGCTCCTTTGCATGCGCCAATTGGGCATTTAAAGGTTTCCGATAATACGGACGTATTTTAGGCGATCCCGCTGACACCTCTGCGTCCATTGCTCTACTGCCTCTCCCAGCTTCCACGTTTGTCTTTAACATTTGCGTGTAGACGACAGTTTAATTTATTCTACCCTTGATTCTTCCGAATGCAGTGATTGTACCGTGGTTGTAAGGGTTTTCATTTTCTATGGCTGCAAGAATTTTGTGACTCGTTTTTTATGCATCCAAACTGTAGCACTAGTTCTCCAAACGTGAAGCGTCTTGAGTTTTCCAGTAGGCTTTCGTTGACGCTGAGTATGCTTTGCACTGAATTACAATATATTCTTTGCGTGTTGTTAAAGGTGAGTTCCGTGTTGAATTTTTATGATTCTTCGAAACATGTAATGTCAGCGTCACTCTGCTATTCGGAGGTGTTGAGGAAAAGAGGTCAAGACGTATCCAGAGCACGTGTCGAATTAGAAGTGAGCAATTTAATTCTTTATACCCATTGCAATTTTTAGCTGAAATTATGGGTCGTTGATGGATGGAATAATTAGCATTCAGCGGGCGGAAAATCGAAATCTTGTGTCATTCTGATGGTTAGCGAGTTGGTAGAATATGGAGAAATAGAACATGTTATTTTGATGCAATCGTTATTGCTTCCTATAATCATTTCCTATCATTTGTTATTTCATTTGTGGAGACTGTTGATAGCAATGCCTTGTTTCCTGCGATCAAAAGCAAGCAGCAACCTGCACCTCTACGAGTGACATCGTCAGGTTTCGCTCTCGTGTTCCGTTGCTGGCGCCGTGTGTGCCTTGCTGTCGAGTATTTCTTGTGACGACGTTAGCGCTCACGTGCGTGGCTCAGAGATATTCATTTGAAGTGTCCCGTAAGGGGCTGAGCACCCTGCATGCGGTGGCCACGCCCTTGCTCGTATTCCGAGCTTCCGCCTTTTTACCCTCCATTTATGTACAGAACGGCCGTGTCGTTCTATATTAAAATGGGTGACCGGGACCTCACGGCACGCGTTTCAGCGGAAGAGAATAGGAAATTATTCCTTGCTGTCGTGACGCCTGCTGCGGGGATCACACCAGTGTCTGTCGCACCGAACTCTTTACCGTCTGTATGGAATTAAAAATCCACTTTCATAAGCTAGTGTTTTCGCGATCAGCTGAATGCAGCTTTGTTGTATGGGGTTGCATCTACATAGTTTCCTGCATGAACATAAATGCAGCGTTATCGGTAACATAATTTAGTTGGTAAAGGGTTGAAACAAATGTGCTCCACCAAAATTCCTTTGAAATTTGGGATTTTTTAGCAATTTTTTTTCCTGTAGTACCAAAATTTATTATGTGTTCGTGAAAACTCAACGCGTTTAAAAATAAACTTCTTGACCAGCTGTGTGTTTCAAGTCGAAAATAACGTCTAGGGAATTTTTTCAAAGTCTAAAACAAGAGTATAATGCTCTCTAAGTAACGTAATGTCAGTCTGTGGTGGAAGATAGATATTGTCGAGGTACTCTGGCTGATAAAACTTGAGACCCTGATGGTGTGTGAATCTGTGTAGGAATACCTGCTCGTGTGACACTGTTCCCTATGGAGTCTCTGCACGCGCTGTCGTCACTTTCCTCTCGTGTTTTTCCTTATCAGTTATTTATAAATGTATTTAATTTTGCTTGTAAAGCCCTTTCATTAAAAACGTTAGGGTAATAACCCCTCTAATCCAAGAACGCACATATTTACTGGAACCCACATTATTTACTGGAACGCACATAATTTACTGGAACGCTTTGTATTTCATTCAATGTTGCTAGCGGCCTGGAATGCTGCTGGAGTCGTATCTTACAGCTTGCAATGTATACTTAAGCTCTTTGTTTGACTGTCTAGTTAACGTTGGTTGCCTCGAGACCTCGATTAATAAATTATACATTATCCCATTTTACGTGTAAAAGTTTATGAAGGACGTTTCACAACCGAGCCTATCGTCAGCAAAATTCAGTTTCACGTCCTGGAGTGAACAGTGATAACATCCTTCATAGATTTTTACAAATTCGGCATGTCCTTAGATTGGTTTATTCCCTAACGCTTTTTGTATGAATATGGATTGGCATTTATGATTACTTCAATTTCTACAATTCATTAACATAGTGTTAAGATCCAGTATGGTGCACTTCGTTTGGCTTGAAAAGATCGCCGGAGTTATTCTTTCAAATGCGGGCTTACTTGTATTAATTTATTTAAGGCAGTTGGCCCGACATATGGGGCATGGCATTCCACAAATTTATCATTGTCGTGCTCACTGGCGGCGCCTGCGTGCGGATGAAAATAATCTTATAGCTGAGGTATCTTTCCTTTATTCGTTGTTTTCGTTCAGAAACCAAGTTGCCACGGTTCAGATAAGCAGATAACGAGCAACGAACATCCTTTTGGAAGTTGGATAACAGAAGTAACCAGGCCCAAACTTCCGAGTTACAAATGAGACTCTGGTATTCTAAGTTCTCTGAAAAGTCTCAGAGCCCTTATAACTGCTTAACGGAACGAAGGAAACAGTTTCCAGACCAGAGTATCTCCATTCAGCATCGGTGCTCAAATGCCTTCCTTATATCATGTGTTGCTGAATTGTAATGCAAGAAATGTGGTGATTTGAAATACGTTTAGTTTCCATGTAAAATTTAATCTTGTGAGCGCAGTGATTTTGAAGCACTTTTTTTCGTTATTAAGTCCCTATAAGGTTTATAAATCTTTCTAGGCGTTGAATTTAAACATTATTCTCTCATTTGAACTCCCCTTGGGTGAGTTGCTTCTTTAAAGACTCTAATGATCGCCCACAAAACAATAGGAACATCTTCTTTTGATATCCGTTAAGCAGTGTTCACCATTCATTCATCATTGTGTTTGGTGAGCTGTTCTGTGAACTTTTGTCCGCTCCGTGATCAGTCTTACAGAAGGCTTTTTTGGTGCCTCTCTTCTTGTACTGCAAGGCTCTGCTTTTTTCTGCTTAAGTGCCTTCCGTCTGTTGTTGATGGGATGTCTGTCGTCCTCCTTCTGCTGGCATGCCATGAAAAAAAATCTGCTCGTTTCAACGCGCTTTTTACGCTCGCCGCCTTTTTATTTGCCTTCGGTCATTAGTCTCCTGTCTTTACGATATTACCGTCTCTCCTCACAGTCTTCCCCGATCGTTCCTGCGCGCCAAAATTGCATTCTTGCTCCAGCGTTTACTCGAGAACACGATTTATCCGGGAACGCACATTATTTACTGGAACGCTTTGTATTTCATTCAATGTTGCTAGCGGCCTGGAATGCTGCGGGAGTCGTATCTTGCAGCTTGCAATGTATGCTTAAACTCTTTGTTTTACTGTCTAGTTAACGCTGGGGGCTGCGAGACTTCGATTAATGAATTATGCTCAACTTTATTTATTTTTCTTTGTGCGATGTCGTAATCGACCAACGTTAGAGAACGTTCAACTCTTTATCGAAGAAATAATACTAGCTTTACACGAAAAATCAGCTCCAGTTTCATGTGTATTTTCAATGAGACTGTAGCTAACGTTAAACTGAAAATTTTATACTTTCTTTATTTGTGATGTAACTTCAAGTATAGTTTTGTGCAAAAAATAAGCTTCAGTCTTGTGTAAATTCGCAATGAGACTTTCACCTGTTTAGTACGACAAGCTAGCGGCAGCCTCCTGAATACAATATGGTACCACTGGTCCTTCTAGGGTAATTAGGGGCTTTTTACCTCTAGTTAAGTAGTAATTACAACCGTCCTTCTAGAGTAATTTGGGGCTTTTTACCTCTAGTTACGTCGTAATTACAGCCGTCCTTCTAGGGTAATTTGGGCTTTTTACTTACAGTTTCGTTGTTATTACAGCCGTGCTTTAATTCGTTATTGTAGTGAATTCCCAGGAGGCATAGGATGGACAGTTAGGATAAGGTTAGTTAGCTTTATCTATTCCATGCTATGGGGAGTGGCGACGCCAGGGGCCACTGTTAGGTTACCTCGGCTATAGATAGACTTCCCGGATTTTCATTTCTTGCCCACTTTGTTTCTTTCCATTTGAGAACTAAACTGACTCGAGAGATAGGCGTGTCAAAGAATATTAAAAGTGTACCAGTTCAGTAAATTTGTTATGCATTCAAGTCCATGGTGTAGCGTTTACATTCGCGGGTCGTCATTTATCCTGTGAATACTATAGAGGTATTTTAGTCTCGGCTTTATTTCTGTTTAGTATCATTACATGTACATCTACGTTTTCTCAGCTGGAGATCTATCGGGACTCTCTTCAGCACACTCATCAGTAAAAATTTTCATTGGAACTGCAAGATACGCTACCTCGGGTGGGCACAACTCGTTCAAGTTTCGAATATAGTGGAAAAACTATGATGTGTTCAGGACCCGAAGGGTTAAAGGGACTCTTGTGTTGGTTGTGTCTTCGTCGCTTTATTGACGACTTTACTGGAGCTCTAGGGCTACCACCGGTAAAATCAGCTGTTGTTTGTGAAAAGGAACGTTGTTGTATTGTAATTTTAGTATGTCCCTTTGGTGACTTTCTGGCGAGAGTTTGGAAGACTGACGTATCATGCAACCGTCTTCGTGAATGAATATATTTGTGATAGTGTAACAGTGTACACGATTCTCACATAAATTTTCAATGCTGAATTGTACACTTAGCTGTTACACAATGAAATATTTTATTCCTTTAACATTTCATCGAGGAGAAAATTGGACCAGCTATCTAAGTTCTTATTTTAATTTAACATTTTTCCGATATAATCACGAGTTCGGCATCAACTCTGTTACCAGTGGAGCTTCAGTATCTGTCCCCTTGAGTGGCGATGGGGCAGAAAGATGGTCGTGTGTGGAAGTGATTTACTAATAAATGTACTCCATTAAAAGGGTCGTGTCCAATTCATGTCTGCAGGGGACGTTCGTCCCACTGCATTTCCCTGGTCGTGCCGCTCACCAGGGGAGGGAGGTCCGCGTGGGGTGCGGAGAGGGAGGCTCCAGTGAACTAAATTGTCGTCGAGCCGAGTTTGTTCTGGAGCTCTCCTTGTTTGCTTGGGTCACTGAAGGCTATTTGATCGAAAGCTTCTCCCTAAACTAAATATATGCTACTTGGACCGGGTACTGGAGAGATTCCTCCTGGCGAATACATGAACAGTGGTTGGTACACGATCATCTAAGCTACTCATTTCAAGAAATATGGTTCTCACAACTTGTGGCGTCCGATATATTTGTTCGTGAAAAATGGTTTCTGAGGTAAACCTGCGCGCATTATTAGTATCACTAAAAAAAATGGTGTCATATTTTGCTGAGATTATTTTTTTTTTCTTGGTATGTTATTGTTTTGACTCCATTTACAATTGTCAAAGCTGTCTGGGAAATTTTCATTCAATACTCGTCCATTGTTCATGCTGCGACACAAATCTTCGTGTTGCTTTTGTTATCATAGGCGTTCCCATGTCGCCACGGCAGGGGTTAGGCTAGCTGTGTGGTTAGTGCGTTCGCTGTTGGGCACGATATTCTGTATGTAGCTAGTGTTCTGTATACAGCTAGTATAGGTACCATTTTGCGTATAGCTAGCATTCCATATGTAGTTGGTATAATTAGCATTCTGCATGTAGCTAGCCAGCATTCTGCATTGGCTAGTTGCCGTGTATAGCTAGTGTCTGACATTGTGCCTATAGCCAGCGCCTGGTACTGTGCCTGTAGCCAGCGCCTGGTACTGTGCCTGTAGCCAGCGCCTGGTACTGAGGGCGGCCTGATCGTCTGTGCGAGCTGACGATGGTGAGCCACCTGGCCGCAGCGCCATTACCTGGCCTGAAAAACTCCCCTTCATTTACTGTTGATGCCCTTCCCCGCACTCTATATTTCCCTCTCTCATAGAGAGAGCCTTTTTGTGAACAATCTTGCCGGCTCTCTTGCAGTCTTTCATAGTTTGTTAAAGTACTGTTATTACGCATCAAACATTCTAGGGATAGACCGGATCACAATCCAGGATCGCATCTGTCTTCATTCTTGAGTTTCAGTCGCTACGAGATGCTCCCGTCATTCTTAATACACTCGCCTGTGAAATGGTGAATAAATTTCTCCGTACCCACGAAAGAACGTCTCACACGTGTGCATCTACAGAGTTTTTCTTGAGTAGAGTCGTTTTTCGTTAAAGAATTTTTAATTCATTAGTTACTGCTGTTCAAATTTCAGTATTTACGTGGTTACCTTGGTGAGCTCGAGTTGGTCGATATCAGGGGATAGCGAAGCTCGAGTGCACCGCTGACGTGAGCTGATTCTTCTACCGTGAAAATGATTAATTTTTGTCGAACTAGATGAAGCTCGATTAATTTTTGGGGCATAGGGTATTCGATATTTCTTGTAACAACCCAATGGAAATTGAAAAACTTTAGATATAGTTTTTTTAACCGAACGTGTCATGGTTATTGCACTTGTATCATTATAATTCAATAAATTGCTTGTGTGAAAAACGAAATCCAGAATCACGGGTGAGAACCACACACAGTCTTGTACAAATTCCCAAAGTGAATTCTTCTTTCTTTTGCCGTGGATGTTTTATTCTCGTGTTGGCTTTTGCTCACTGCGCCTGAAAGCCAATATCGTTACTATTTTTACGAGTATCTGTCTCTTCCGTGACCTCCGTTTTCACTGCAATAAAGGCTGGAGACGGCGAGGGAATGCTCGACTTCCCATTCCGTTCGGGTTCGTATATGAATAGCGAGCTGCATAGATAACCTCCAGCGAGCGGTGTCGGAGAGCTTCGAACGCTGAAAGGTGCGCCTTTGACTTACGAGCTTGGGATGGTGTTTCCGTTAGTTTTGACCCGGGAATGGGGCGTCTTGGAGACGTAATGAATGGGGGTGTTTTTGAAACCTAGTGAATGGTGGTGTTTTTGAAACCTAGTGAGTGGGGGCGTCTTGGAGACGTAATGAATGGTGGTATTTTTGAAACCTAGTGAGTGGGGGCGTCTTGGAGACGTAATGAATGGTGGTATTTTTGAAACCTAGTGAATGGGGACGTCTTGGAGACGTAATGAATGGTGGTGTTTTTGAAACCTAGCGAATGGGGGTGTCTTTGAGACATAATGAATGGAGGTGTTTTTGACACGTAATGAATGGAGGTGTTTTTCAGACGCAATGAATGGTGGCGTAGTAAGTCTTTGAGACACAGTGAATGGTGGTAGGTCTTTGAGTCACAGTGAATGGTGGTGGGTCTTTGAGTCACAGTGAATGGTGGTGGGTCTTTGAGACACAGTGAATGGTGGTAGGTCTTTGAGACACAGTGAATGGTGGTGGGTCTTTGCGCTACGAAAAGTGAGAGGAACTCAGAAGAATTGATAGTGCGTCATCGAGTTTAACAAATGGATGGAATGTAAGTTGATTGAATGTAGGATAGGTTTTTTCCGACCGCGGAACGTTACTTTACATACGGTGTGAGGAGCTTTGTGCGTTAGATGTTACCCCTAAAATGCTCTGAATTTGAGTAGGTCTTCACAAAATGAACACATTGTTCAGTTCTCAACTGGCTTATGATGCATCGAGTTCAAATGTACTGGCGAAAAACTATTAACCGTTAGTCAGAGTGACGGGAGATGAAAAAAATGTGATGAAAGCATGCGTTCAAATTGAATTAAACCAAAGTATCGCTCAATTCAAATTCGGCGTTCTTTCTGAAACAAGCTGGAAAATGAAACAATGTTCATGAATTCTTAGCTAGGTGATGAATATGTAGAAAATTTGTGCGTGCGTCGTAGCGCCATGCGTTAGGATGTTAGTCTGAAATCTGAACTTAATTAGGTTGTGCTCGGATTAGTTCACGGGAAGTAACATTAGTTTCTGTTATTCGTTCTGGTATGTTTTACCGACCGTAAAATTTTCAATGTTGAACTGTACTCTTAGCAGTTAAACAATTGAACAAGCACCTAATGGCATCTAGCACCTAATGTGAACTTCTTGCGGATTGCTTTTCTCATTGTAGAAACGCCTATTTTGTGGATCTTTTGTTTCTACCGATCTTTTAGTTATGTGTTTAGGGACTGTATCGTGTGGGTCTCGGATCTATTGTGTAAATTCTTCATCTATCCTGTGGGTGTCTTGAAGTTTTCAGTCACATATCTAGTGTTCGAGTGTAATACAATTTTGGTTTTTAGTATATTGTTGCTATCAATTTTGGTATATGAATTCTAGAATATTAATTTGAGCCTCGTAATTTTATTAGAACGAAAGATACATTGAGCAGTTTTAATTGAAGCCTTTTTGAGCGTAATAATTCAAGTTTTTCTCACATTTCTCCGACGGTGTCTGATTCCCAAGCTGCTCGCAGCGATTTAATATTTTTCAAAACGCGTTTTAAATATTTTACGATAAACACACAATATTTCTGTCCGCAACACTTTCTCTGTTTTCATTAGGTAGCACCATGTAAATATGACACCATTGTATCCTGTGTGGGTGAACTCCATCCGCGCTACAGAGGCTCAGGCGTGGTCATGCTCGGAGCGTCCGTCCTGCTGCTTGTGCTTCACTAGGCGTCTCATATTCACTGTGTTTCGCATTCACTGTGTATTTAGCGTTCACTATGTGCTTCACATTCTCTATATGCTTCTTTACTGACGCTCTTAATCTCGCTTAAAAGATATGTATATCTTCTTACTGTTCAACTGATTCTTATGCTGTTCACACGAATGTTTGTGTTCATGTTCAGATGAACGTCTGTATTTCTTTTGAGGTGAATACCCTCACGTTGCCAAATGAACATTGATCAGATGAATACTCTTGTACTAGTCAGATGAACACCGTCACAGTAGTGATGTGAACAGTCTTCTGCTGCTGAGTCGAGCACGCTCCCTCACGCCCCTGAGGAAAATATCATCGTGCTTTTGAAGTAACCATCTCTGTGGCTCATTGATTAACATCGTTGAGGCTCTCCATGTTGAAAACATGTTTTGGCGAGTATTGAGAGTCCGCTGCTGGTGGTGGTGTGAGCTAATGATTAGTGGTGTTGTGGCGCTCGGTGTCGTGTTCCGGCTTGTCCGAACACTTTTTCGTGTTCGAAGCCGCGCTAAGCTGTTCTCTCAGGAGCTCGAGTTACGCCAGCGCTGCGTCGACAGCCTCTCCGTCCCCACGCCATCACCTCCTCCGCCTCCTCTTCCTTTTGCCCACGTATGAGGAGGGAACACATGCTGTGGCTTTGGGAGCGTTTGCTCGTTGTGTTCAAACAAACTGTTCAGAACGAATGAATGTTTGCCGCGAGCGTTACATCAGTTGAAAGTTACAGGCCTACATTTCTAAGCAATATTTCAATGGACGTTGGGCATTCATTATTTATATTGACATTCGTTGTTTCAATAAATATGAGCTACTTACGAGCCCGAATGATTTTCGTGACTTCGAAGGCATTTTATCCTTTGAAAAAAGTGCCTCCGTCCCTAGTGTTCGTGAAGTTGTTGCGTTGTACTTAATTTCTTCTTCTACGTTACTGCTTTTCCGACGTTCTCTGGCTTCTGGCACGCCACGACAACAGTGCTTGTGTAGCAATTTGTTCGTGCAATCGCAACATTGCATTTTAACTGAGCTATTCGACGGAGAACACAGTCTGTCCTTACATTGTCTTCGTTATTATTTCTTTAATTGTGGAGTGTTGTATCTGTATCACGTTTTGCAGTGGCTTCTTCATTGGTGCAAATGCAACAGCCTTGCAGTCAGTGCTCGTGAAATGCATTGTGACGTTTTTCGTTGTGATTCTGTTTTGATTTACCCCGAAATTTAAATGGTTGAGCCGTTTTTTGTGTAAAGCATTGTTTCATTGAGTGATCTCAACTTCCATGACTGTGGAGTCCTAAACTTTACCTTATTATAACTCGCATGCACTAGCTTTCTCATGATTGGGGGTGAGTTACGCCAGTATTTAATGCCCACTTGCAAGGAGCGATTCTTCACTGATTATAAAGTGATACTCATCCCAGCTTGATGCGGGTTGACATTTTTCGCACATTTTCTGTGCGTGTCTTATGCCCAGAATTTTGCTGGAAAATGTATTGCGACATCTTATATCGAGTAACCGTCAATTCAAATTTCCATTAAAGGTTGCATTTGTTAACATCTGTTGTATTCCAAGTGTTAAAATTAAGTTCTTTTCACCGAGTGAAGATGTAAACTCAGTGAAATATCACAGGCCAATGATTGCTCTCAAGATATGTAGGTTGTGGAATCTTCCTGGAGAGCGTCTGTGTGCGCCGTCCTGCCCTGCATAGTGTCATTAGTGCCGCACATTTGAGTTGTGATGCCAACACCGTTGTTGCACTGCAGCCTTTGTTGTATGCGGTGCTGGGTAGAGTATACAGCTTCGCCTAAGGCTCTTCAAAGGGAATTCCGGAGTGCATGTAACAACGAGCGTCCTTGCTCTCACAGGGTCGTTCAGTTTAGCGCCAGCCTTTCGCCGCTTTCTCGCTCCCAACTTTGAGCGCCGCCACCGCTGCTGCTGCTGCTTTGAGTGAGACATGGTCATTATGGGAGATGCGCGTGTTCTCGTTTCCATTTTATCTTCCGTGTGGCCGTTTACTTTTTTACCGATTGGAATTGTTCCTTCCGGGTTATTCGTGCCGCTTTTGGCTCTTAAGAATACAATTTTAAAATATTTTTCTTGTAGTATATTTGAAATTTTCTGTATAATTACCTCGGGCTTTATTTTTGATTAGAGCGTGTACTTTTGATTATACATCTTTGCTGTACACGCTAAATCACACCATTTATTTCAAGCAGACTAGCTCCCTCGCTAGTCGTGCATTATTTCGCTGTTGCACGTATCTAGTGCTCGCTTCGCGTGTGTTGGGCGCAGCCAACGGACCTTTCAGGGTTTCTTTCTTCTCATTTTTGTCTCTCCAGACGAACTCGCTCAGACTTTTGCGTCCTGATCATTCCCTTCGCGTGGCTCACAGCGTCCCCATGCATGCAGCTGCGTTGCCAAGAAAAAGTGTGTTTTAATTACTCTTAAGGCAGTAACAAATGTATTTCAGAAATGTAACTGCGGAAAGTCGTCGTTCAGTTTACATTACGGGGGAAGAATTTCGAAAATTACCGGGATTTAAAGGTTAAGGTGCAATGTATCAGCATGGTCACTTCATTTCTTGATCGTGTGTGTGTGTTTTCTCACCTGTTATATCAAATCATCATTTGAGAAGAAAAGTCATTGGAAACTCTGAAGCTATTTTAACGCTTATTTGTAGCTACTGTAATGATTTGAAGTTGAGCAACTGCTGTTAGATTTTGGAGCTTCAAAAGCGCTAATGTGCGGATGTGAAGTCAAGGAAAAATTACTGGCTTAAGCCTTGGAGCTCCGAGATTGTTGGACTTTGGTTCCTGCTCCGGCTCCAGAGCAATGATTTTGTTGCACCTTGGCTCCAGCTTCGGCCCCGACTTCGCTTTTTTATTTGGGGTAAAAATTATATTAATTGTCCACTGCCCAACGTGGCCTCTGCTCTGGCCCGAACCAAGTGAAATGCGCCGGCTTGGGATCCCTGCTGTAAATTTTGTACTCATAATTGAGGGCTGTGAAATGGGATTCTGATTCCGTGATACAAAGTCTTCCATCGTAATTTACATTCGTTGGCGCTCTCCCGTTTCAGCTCGCTAAAAATTCAACAATTCATTTTGGCTTCACATCTAAAATTGATTGGAAACCTTCGCTTTGGTGTGTTCCGACGTACAGAAAGCGAGCTGCGAGTCTCGTGACGCATCCCAGATCGTTGATGCGAAAAAAATCTTTTTTAAATTGACACCCTCCTTGAAGTCAGTTCTTGTGAAGTTTGAACGGAATTCTGTCAATGGAGTTTTTATGAATCGCATCCACGGGAAATCTGAGGGAAAACTTTTTTTCTTTTTCCCTCCCCTTTGATTTCCAATGATTCGAAGCCTCTGCATTCTGCTGCCAAGAATTTTATTACTACCATTTGGGAGAGGATCTTTCATCGAATTACGCGCTACAAGGCTCCAATTTATGCAAGAATTCCATGCAATATGTGTATCGTTCCGAGCGTTACCTTCAGTCACGCCAATAAAAACTGCATTTCATCGAGTGCGCGAATGCAGGAATGTTTCATCCGTGACGTACACATATATTTTGTTAACCATGAATGATAGTAATGCTCGTAATTGTTATTCTTTGTGTACCGGAAAGGCGGTAATTTTCCCATATTTTACTCCTCCAGCGAGTGTAGCAAGTACCAATTGTAGCTATACTCTGCCTTAACCAGAATTTGTTTCATGCACAGCTTCGCTGTACTTCCACTCAACTCATTTCGCTGTCCGTTGAGATTTCGCTGTTCGCGAAGAGTTAGTTGTTCGTTTCATGTTAGATAGAATCCTCCCAAGCCCTCGGACGACTGCCGCCTCCGTCTTCTTGCGCCGCGCGTTCTTCAACGCGTATGATCGTCCTCAAGGACTCCAGCTAGCGGACCTGTGTTCAGTGTGGGGCTAGTGGTGTATGTTTCTATCATGCCACGGTCCCCCGGCTCAGCGCAGCATTCGATGCGGTTGTTCCTTCTGTGTGGCGGAAGTTCAGTTTCCTCTGACTCTCCATCTATTCTTGTCCGTAATCTTTTGTGAACGTGTTTTAGCGCTGATTATTAGTGAGAAAGGCTTATTATTTTTTTATGAGATGAAAAGTTTTGTTTTAATTTCATGCGCGTTTCTGTTATTTTTTCGCCATGCAGGGCTGTTGGTTTCAATAGTTCTCTTCAATTTTTGGCAAAAAAGTTTGTCTTTTATTAATAGTTTTTCGTAACTTGTAAGGCCTATTTATAGTCTACCCTGTTGCTTTAATTAAAAAATTGCAGCTACTCTGTCTTTCTTACTATAGCTTGATATTCATTGAGTACTCCTATATACATCGTAACGATTACACTATGAACTTATGTTCCTCCTGCTTTTAAGTGATATTGTGACTTCCACGTAAAAAGCATGTATCTGTAGTTATATATGAGTAATACTTCTCATATTATTATTACTCGTTCCTTACAGATCCTACCCAGCTAATTCTGCACTATTTCAGCATTATGTGAGCAAGTAGACGATTGAAGTACCTGCTAATGTGTACTTTTGCTTTTCGTACGTGCAGGAGCAGAGCCACAAGTCGTACAGGCCGCTGTGCGTCCTCACCTTCCGCCTCAACTACCTGGCCCACGCCCTGCAGCCCATGGGCTACCATCTCGTCAACATGCTGCTGCACGCCGTCGTCTGCGGCCTCTACTACAGGTCCGTACTGTTATGGTCTGTCGTGTGGTTATAGGAGGTGCGGTTCTCCCGTATTTCCTTCCGTCTCCGGCCTCTACTACAGGTCCGTACTGTGGTAATGTTCTGTCGCATAGTGGTAGGAGGAGCCGTGCTGTTTTTGAATATGTCTGTGTTCAAATAACATTTCATGTAGTGCTCTTTTTTTAAATGTTATCCATGTACTTCTTCGTTACTTCAATCTTTGTATCGTTAATGCTGTTGACTTCTAGTGCAAATGAGGTGCAACCTCTCATATGAGACTGAATCATTGCGTATACTAATGACATATGCTTACTTTGACACTCAAAGACTTGCGCGTGCGTGTGCTAATGAGCTACAAAACTGGATAAGTCAGTGCTAGACCTCACTTCTTGACGCTGGGAGGCTTCAAACTTGAATCAATACTCGTACGTTGAGTTGCAAGTGCTGGAATTTTCGTGATTTATGAACGGAAATTATCCTTGGAAACAGATGAACGAGTATACAAGAGCTGCTCGGTAGAAGTCCAGAAAGATATTTGGATTGATGGGTTGCGATAGTTAATTATAACAATGCTGTTGCGACGCTTCTTTAAAAGTAACGTTGACAAAACCTTGAGCTAATCGTGCGATATTGTGAAGATGGGAACGTGCTTCCTGGGGTGCAGTTAACACTCGGCAGCTGCAGTTCAGAGGCAATTGCTGCCGTAAGACGGGCCATGAAGGCCCACCTCTCGAGTGCTCAATGAGAGCTTACGGTCTGAATGCAGCTAGCGTTTAGCCCCCCAGTTCCCGCGAGAAGCTCATACAAAAGTGAAGCAGCCAATTTTCTCGCACCCAAGTCAAGTGTTCCAATCGCGTTACGGCGAACCCCTTTCGCGCTAAAGAGCCACTTGGTATTCCAAGAGTCGTTTTATAAGTACGCAAATTTTTTTTATTGTGCCGTGCCAATTACGGCTTCAATTCCTCTGATTATTCGATCGCAGACGTTTTAGAGTCTTGCTTAGAATAATGAAATTAACTTCGAATTCGGATTTTCTGTTTTTTATGCGAGTGATTTGTCATTCAAGCAATGAAAAACGCTAATTTATTTTCTAATCTTCTGTTTGCGAAACTATCTCTTGATGGGAATTTTTTTTGTGCGAGTTACATGAGCTTTAATTATGAATACTCCTGCATGACTGATGTAAATGGATTTCTACGGACGCAGTTCAACACAAATTGGTTTTCTGTTAATTTAGAACGGGGCTGTTGTAGAGATTATTGCTGCTGTTCAATCAATTCGGCTTACCGTTGTGTGTTTTCTGTGCTTTATAGTTCGATTGTTTAAAATAAAAAGCTTGTTTCACTCTGTTATGTAACGTATATTAATATCAGTTACAGCTACCTTTGTCTCTCAACGAAGTGCGAGCTTTATTCTTTTGCGTGGAACTCGTCCATAATTTCTCGGGTTGCCGTAGTGGTTCGTTGCCTCGCTCATGCTCGCATGAGCATTTCTATTGATTTGCTAGATTGCCCTGTCAATAGAATGCTCCGCAATCATCAATACAAAGGCCAAGTTGGGTAATTACGATGCAAAACAATGACGGTGCGGCGTAAGGGAGCGAGCGCTCTCAGATCAGCTCGTCTATGGCCTACAAAAACTGGAACTGCAATGTTCGCCGGCCCTGCATTGTTGCGTCGAGTTCTTATCAGCTCTCCCTGTGATAATCTAGCGCCCTGTCAAAATGGTCGTTCGGGCCTCCGAAATTGCCATCGATATCGTAAAGTTACATCGTATTCATCGGAAGGTCTCTGAAAATGATTTTTTTTAGCGTGGAACAATTAAGACAAACTCAAAGGAAGTGTCCGCTCGACGTCTCTTCATGTTACAGCGTTTATCAGCTTGGTACGCAAGCAGCAAGAAGTGATCGGAGTGCGTTGTACGATGACTTGTGGCCGCTAGACAGACACAAAGACTTGTGATTGGAGCTGAAGTTCCGTGGTGGGAGTCGCCCGGTCACGGTAATTGCGGGTTGTGCGCTGCCACTCAACAGCGCGCGGCCGCGGTTGCCAAAACTTACCTTCTCCTGTCGTGCTTTCACTTGCAGCGCTACCCATTACCTTCAATGCAATGGCGATTATGTTGATCGTTTGGTGAGCAAGAGTATGTTTTTCTTTTGCGTATGTAAGCTGCGATCCACTCGCTCTGGAAGAGGTCATTCCGCTCGTACGCGAAACCTGACATCTCGACCATCGTTACGTGGCGAGATCTTTGCTGGTGCTTTCGCCGTCAAAGTTCTATATTCTCCTGTATTTTCTCGAAGCGTCGTGTATTCTTCTCATTTATTTCTCCGTTTTTTCTCTTGTAAAATAATACATGCTGAAAAAAAGATTTCGTGAGGTTCCCGGTCATCCTCGTTTTGCAGGCTGTGAGGTCGCATGTACACGAAGTTACGCCGTTTCGCCGCTGCGGTTACCAACTCACGAACACACTTCTAAGTTGACACCTGTCATTTCCTGCACAAAATGACGGAGACTCGCTCAATAGGGCGGTGCGTCTTGCACCTACTCCGTTTTTTTCTTCCTTGTTGCCGCCTAGCTTGTCTTTGAAGGATTCCTTTTCTTCGAACTAATCAACGGCTTGGAACTGTGGGCGGAGCCCGCCGGCTTTTCTTCGGCTCTGTGGAGCACTTCCGCCTCTTCCAGGTTCTTCACTGAAGTGAAAGTTCTTCCAAGTACACCTCGTAGGTCTTTTGTCTTCTCATTTTCGTTTTGAATCGGTTCGATGAATAGGCGTCCTTGAGCTGTCGTTGCTCTTGCCATTTTATCTTTAATGGTACACCATAGAGCGTGCTTGCAAAATCACGCTTCCAATGTTAAAGTAAATGCTCAATTTTGTCGTACGATGTCCTTTCATCAGCTTTCATTCGCATTTCTTTGCAAGCCCGGATTGATTAATGCACTTCGGAAATAATTCCTACGTATTATTTGTGAAAGAAATGGAACTTAATTAACGATTCTGTTCGTACTGTACCTTTTTTTACCCAAACAATGTTCACGAATCGTACTGCTGTTGTAGTATGAATATCACGTAATACAGCGCGCATAAATTTATTGCGATGCTTGGATTAGCATTATTAGGTCGCGCGCAAAAAATATCACCCTTTTCTGGTGTTGGATTAATTAAGGTAGTCGAGATGGATGGCACAGTTTTAGGAGCAATTGTAGTGCCTGCCAGGCTGGCGCCTACTTTTCCTTATTTCCCAAATGAGGCCTCCTTCTTTCGGCCTGTGCCCTCCCTGCCTGCGCCTCTCTCGGAGATTGATGTCTCCGTGAGACACCCACGCCGTCACTGCCTCCAACTTATGTATGTGCCCCTAATGAAAAGTTCGTGTACTCCTGCATGGTGTTCTCTCTCTCTACGCTACGTATTAGGTCACGCTTCTCGAAATTATTCTCCAGTTTTAAATGCATTAAGCAATGAAGTTATTAACGCAGGCGCTGAATAGTACGGGAGTAGAAAGTAGGCAAAAATGGGTAAAAAGTGTGCTGCTGTAAGGTTGTTTTAAACATCGGAACAAAATTATTCTTCTGCATTCATTGCATTGAACAATTTAGATATAATCGCAGCACAAAGTTCACAACCGTGCATTTAGAATCTATTTCAGTAGCATGGGTAAATATTGTGCCTACAGAGAAATACAATTATGAAGTATCAAATGTATGCCAAGTTTGCTACCGAATTGTATTCTTCCCTCGTTCGCCCGCTGTTCATTCATGTTCGTATTGCTCAGATGTTTAGTGTGTGGTGCAGGACGTTTTGCGCTGTAGTGGTGACGGGATGGTTGAATGGAGCAAGTGCTGGAAGGTGCGTTTTGCGAACGGGTTACGAAGAGTCCTTTTAATGGGTTAAGGTAATACGAAAGCAGAGCCGATAGAAAACTATTTTTTTTGTAGCTGCGTAAGATTTTCGTGCTTTTGAAACTGAAATGTCTTTTTTTGTACTTCAGTCTAATGTTGCGCCAACTTCAAATCCCTCGAGTTGATGTTTGGGATTTTAGTTTCATTTACAGTGCGTTCTAGTCGAACTGAACAAGCACGTGAGGTCGCTTGTATTTCCAAAATGCCCGAGAATACGTATCGAGATAACATTTTTGATGACATAGGAAATGGAGAATACTGTATGTGCATCGATGAACGTTATGGTAATTTACGGGTGGAGAACTGGTTAAATCATTTTCTCATTCTGCGACTGAGAAAAATAATTTGTTGATTTGTTAATTGTGCGCCAATGAATTTCGAATTTTGTTTATATTTGCCAAGTCATGAAATTGGTGGTTCATGTCTAATAATTAGTTCATGAAGTTAAAGACACATGCCTTAAAATTTATGTTCGTGGAAAATATGAAAGTTTATCTCGTTTCCCATGTTAGAAAGTTAGTGGTATGACCTTCTTAAGTTTGAGAGCGACGTACCTGAGCTGCAGCACTTATACGTGTTAGCCACGCTTTGTCGCCGCGGTTTTCCTGCGGTTGATAACATTAAAGATGAGTATGACTTGAGCAGCATTCCGCGAATGTCTTTTAAGAATGTGGGTGCTAAAGCTGAGCAATTATTCCGTTAGTGTAAATCAAGTTTTTGCCTGCATTTTGAGCGCTCGTTGCTAGCTTATGTTGGGCCCAGACCTGCAGTCAGACCAAGACGTATGGGCTCATGCTAAGTATAACTTAGCATGCAACTTCGTTGGGTTTGACAAGGGTGTATTCTCCTCTTGTTCTATTATTTTCCTCTTATTTCTCTTTTTCCATTACATGAGCACTCGACGTCTGTTAGTGCGAGTTTATGTAATATTCACTCCTACCTAAGTGCTTACGCCTGAAGCGAATGCTCCAGAGCACGAGTGGACAGCTGAATATCATGTTAAGATCTATTACTAGTTATGAGTGATCTAATGCTCTTCTTTTCTCTATACTGAAATAAGACAATTTTTGCTGCTCATTTAAGTATAAGAATATCGGGGTAGCGTGCTCTAAAAAGTTTAATTTGCCAAATTTATTCTGTGAGCTTGAAAGTTCGTCGAGTGCTGTTCAAAGTCAAGTTAGGACGTTTTGTTTCTTACAAATGTGGCGAGATGAAATCTTCTTGTTGATGTGCTTTCGTGAGCATTCAAGTTCGGTAATTACTTAAAGCTCAATGGATAGTTTTTTGATCACATGGTATTCGCATTTCCTGTCCTTGTATCTGCACGTGTGAGGCAAGACCTCGTCAAAAATGTTATTTAAGGCTTGCCCGCATGCAATGTCGGCCATAATTGCCGTGCGCGAACTGCCGAGTTCCACTGCTTTTGCCCTTTTAATTTTGCTCCTCCAGTTGGTTCTGAAAGGAGAATTTGCGCTACACCTCCCGAGTGTCCCTTGCAGGTCCGCCCTGATTTCTCCCGTGCAATTTATGCCCCAATTTCCCTTAATGGTAGTTTGCATTCAGACTGCGTGCCTCCTTGTGTTTTCTGGGCCAAATTTTTGGACGCTGCACCCCGTCCTGGCTAACAAATTCCTATGATCTGACGTCGCCGTGTTCTGATCTGCGCGCGTCCCGGCAAATTTGTAAGCAAATCTCATCCTGCCGCAGCTTCGTTTTTCCTGAGCAGTGAATTTTTAGAGTGACCGTCGTCCCTGTATAAATTGAATGGCAAAACCTCTTAAAAGTGAAGTCAAAAATGCAGAATAAATTTGAGCAACTTGAGTGTGAGCTCCGCGAGTGACTTGAAGTGCCACAAGTTTTTCCATTTTGGGCGAACGAGGGAAAAAGGGACCCTCTACGAGCCTCTTCACCCGCTCCCTCATCCTTCCATTTTCGCATGAACTTTTCACTCGTGTATGTGCGTGTGTACGCGTGCGGCGGCCTGACAGTTTTGGGCGCTTCTTGCGGTTATCATGTTCTGTCATTTCCAGCGTTTCTGCTTGTTTAGTTTGTCTTTCGTTATCTTTACCATCATTTAGAACCATAAATAGCTATTGCTCGGACAACTTACACTATTTTACTTGTTCTAGTAAGGTCCTCAGGTCATGCGATTCATCATGATTTTTCATGGCCCAATTTCTTCGGTAGTTTTTATTTTCCATGGTCCCTCAAGTGGCACTAATTTGCCACTTCTTTACTATATCAATTACTATTTATCCTCAATATTTTCATCGCCTACGTTCTTGTAAAATTTCAACGTTGTTTCCCCCCCAAACGTTACTATTTGGTGCGGTCCCTCATTCTAGATGTGAACATTTGATGCGATTCACAACATCATCGATTACTTCCTTTATATTTTTATTCTCCCCTTCTCTTTGCACTTGTACTCATCACGTTTTTTAACTAGTTCAAGTTGCCCACCCTTCTGTGTATTTCTCTGCATATCTTTCTACCATTTCTATAACCAATGTTCTATTTGCATTTCCATTTACTTCATTCACACATCGGCACGTTTGTCCAGAGCACTACTGACATCCGCCCGTTGTACGTACCGTACTCCGTCTACGAGCTCTTGTGCAGTTGGAGCACTTGCATTAGGGGCTATTCACCAACATTTGAGGTCCATTCATGTGGCTAGGTAGTTGTCACGCCTCGTCCAAGTAACTTCCAACTACGTGGGAGCCCGTCGAGGCAAACTTCTCGCGTCTTATTTGGAAACGTTGTTTACCATTCAAGGTCTCGATGACTTTCTTAGTGGTCTAGTACAGGGAATATTGTTAGTTAAAGATAGCTGAAATTGCTATTACTGTTTCGGTCCAAAATTTTTTTTAGTGTTACGCTTGATTGTTCGTATCTAACTTCGAAGATGATAGCATAATTTTTGAGAGGGTATCGGTTGGTCTAGCACAAAGACTTGGTTAACCGTGAAGCTTGTGGAGTCGGCAAATTGAGCAGTATTGTCTGAAATGTCTCTTTCCAGCACCTGCTTGTTAAATGGTACTAGGCTTACTCTGTCGTTCTGCTACGCTTGTGAGTTTACGCTACCTCGACCTTTTCTCGGCTTTCCCAAAAGCTCCATAATTGAGATTCTCTATATTCGTTAGAGTGCGATAGAATGTAACAAGAAGTAGATTATATCATAATAATCTGTGGTATTTAATAGCCTAATTCTGTGTACGTACGACGCGGTTCTCATCAATTTGAGTACATCAGCTACATGGTAAAGAAAATTTTACGTCATTTCAGGGATGAATTTCGTGCACTTATGAAGATATGTGTGTAAAATATGCGTATAAATGAATGACTTTGTTAAAAAAATGGTTTAATTTCTATGCATCGTTAAAGTTGATTATTTATGTAGTATGGTCTTAAAAACCATGTTAGTTATTATTTTTTGTATTTAATGCAGTTTCTGTCTCGAAGCACACGTGGAGATTTTAATAGCTCTTTCATTTATTTCGGTAGCGGTGATTCTTAAATTTAGTTGTGATGTCTCCCACACGCGTACACAATTCACACGCTCAGCTTAAAACTGATTCGAAGACTTAGTTCTCGGAAGCCCTGTTTTTCACTTGGTTTTGTTTTTGAGAAGCGGCTCACCACCGTCTGTTATTCCAGAAAGCTCTCGCAGTTTCGAAATTGCCTCTTGCCTGGAAATGGCTCCTCAGTTTGCTCACACGCACATTTTATTTTCCTCCGCCTCACACCGCTCTCCCCCTATCAAAATTTACCCTCCGAAAGGCTTGCTATAACGTCCAGGTGCGCGGCTCCATTCTGTTTTTCCAATCTTACTTTCCTTTTGTCCCAATTGAGTTTCATTCAAAGTCTTGATTCCAATTTGGCTCCGTCGTTGTTGTGTTCGGAAAAGTTTTCCTGCGTATAATAAATAAACAAATAAATATGTATATATATACGTCTTCGAATGATCTTATTGTTTTATAAATATTCTGTTATTTCGCTCCTGCTGGAACTGATCGTATTTGACTGCAATCTCCTGAGAAGAAAAAAATTTCGGAGCTTTCCAAATTTGGCCTCAATATTCCTGTCTGAATTGGAGTGTAAAAATAAAAACGCAGTCACCCAATATTTGGTGTAATTAACTTACTTACTTAAAATCCATTCTTTGACGTTACCTTCATTGTTACTTCTTTGAATGGAATGTGCACTGCCTTCTTTTACATCTGTTTCATTCCCCAGCCGAGCAGCTGCTCGTCCCTCGCTGCGAGCATTTCTCGCATCCGTCGTCGACCTCAATCCGTCATGGAAGGAAGCTGATGTAAAAAGTTCATCGCCTTGCCACAAATATCTTTCTTATGTCCCATGTCGGCCGCTGCAGCGCTTGCCAAGTTACCGCACTTTGAAACCGAGATTTTTTCGAATTATTGTCGTGCATGGACGATTGCCCACTTAAAATATCTCGTCGTTTCTCCAGTGACGTTATCTGCGTGAGTGAATCTTCCTTTACTTCTCTGGAATGAACGAGCTCGTGTCTGATTCGAATCGCAGCTAATTTTCTTGTGGATTTCTGACGATGCGGTCTACTTTTTCCGGGGGCCAAAGCTTTGTCTGACAACCGTCTTCTGAAAAGAAGAAATCGAAGAGCCTCGAAAGTTGGTCTCCGTCCGTGTACTCTACTTCGTGTGACGACCATTTTTCTTCCGTCGTTTTCTGATTGCCATGACAATGGCCATCAAAGTGTCGAGAGTGCGAACAATTTAAAAGTCGAGGGCAGTTTTGAGTTGGAACACCGTACATCAATTAGACGGTTGCGACACGAGAGGTCGGCAAGCGCGAATAACTTTCTTGGGTCATTACTCATGCACGGGCAGTGTTCCCAATTGACCACAGTTTCCTCCCGCCGAGATTTACGAAAATCATTGAATACTTGAAATTAAATCCATGAGATTTTGCTACTAGTTCAACTGGAGTGTGAATGCGAACCATGATCATATTCTGAAAGCTCGTACTTATTAACAAAATCGAGAGTATGAGTATGAGTAGTAGTAGTGAAAGCAGCGCTTCAGCAACTCAAGACTATTTCGCACCGAAAGAGTAGGGACCATTTAGTATGGACTTAGGAGAACGGGGAATCTATGCACAGGGTGTGTTCCCACACAAGATCCCCTGTGCGCATAGAAACAGCAAGTTAAGAAGGAAGAGGAAGAAAAGACAAATAAGAAATAGCGAAGAAGAAATGAAAACGGAAAGAAGCAAAGTGGGCACGAAAGATAGAAGTCCCGAAGGCCTATCTAAAGCTGAGGTAGCCTAGCGGTGCTCCCCTGGGGGCGCTAGTCCCCATAGCATAGGATAGACAAACCTAACTAACCTACCTCTATTGCCTATGGTCTATCCTATGCCCCCTGAGGGTAACAAAATCGAGAATGAGAATTTTGTGCCAACTTCAAACCTGAGTAGAAATAGAGCAGGTTCTTTTTCTACTAATCAGCTCAGTTAATTATTTCTTTTCCTAATTTGAAATATCAGTAATTCTCATAATTTTGTTTATCGAATATTTGGTAACGTAATGGTCTCACTCGGCCGTGATCGAATGATGCATCTATGAGACCAGGCAACTGCGAAATATCGATAAATTATATTGGCACCTTGTAAAATTTCCTATCTGAACCTCCAGTATCCCAAGTAATTGTGTTCTTCAGCTTTATTTGTGTATAAATCTCAAGGATAACGGAAGAAATGCACAAAAGCCTTCTAATTCTGTTTTATTTTTTAATTCTTTAACTTTTCTTATAGTGCTATGTCTTTTATGTATTCTTGTGTCGATCCAGGTACGTTAAGGCAGTTTTGATTTAATTCAATAACTCTCTATTGCCCTAGAATTTGTGGTGTGGCTTGCCACAGCTTTTTCTGCGACCCGTCATGATTTTCATCTAAGTATTGTGAAGCAATCTAACGATGCGTAGAAATTGCCGCCTCTGATACTGATACGCACAAAATCAACTAAGCGCGTCGCAGGGTTCACTCTTTATTTTGCTCATTTTGGTGCTTCCGAAATATATTTTTCGGTTTTGATAACCCTGCTCATTGATAACCCTAACGTCGTTCACGTGTTCAAATGTTTACTTGTTTTTTGGAAGGGAGTGTATGCATTCCTCAGTATCTCGATGGTACTTGAACGAACGGTAGTACTTAGGACCTACTCCGTTTTCTATCAAGTACATTATGGTACTGTTTTTGAACGTTCTAGCTAAGTTATTCCTAAAATAAATTTACCCAAGTTCCTGTGACAAGTTTGCTGGGCAACTTGGACCGTTGAATTTCTCGGTTGTTTGCAGCTCACGACTACTTCATAATTCCAGTTTTGGAATTAGGCAACACTTGCCGCTGTAATTCTGGGCGACCCGTACTAAACCCGAGAAATTTATTCACGTAGCACGCGATGCCTCCTCCGTCGAGCCGGTATTAAACTGCATCCTTGACGAAACTGAGGACGTCTTGTATAAATAAGATGACGAGACACTAGGCTCGGGTCCGTATATTAAGCGGGCGTATTATCATATTCGTGCGCAGCGCAACTTGCAGCGGCGGTGGAGGCAGCGAACTGAGAATGCCTCTCGCTCCAGTTATTTCTCTTCTCCACCTCAGCAATAAGCAATTGCCCAAACTTCGCGAGAACAACTTCTTTGTCGGCCAAAATGGACGGCGACTTCGCGGGCGCTGCTGCCTCCAGCTGAATCTAACTGGGCCCGGACGGGGCCCTGAAATTGTGCTACGAGCGAGGCACGACTGCACTTATTTCTCGACCTCAATGGCAGGGCGCTAACCCCTGTTTCACTCTCTGGCACGTTAGCTTTTATCGCTTTGTTCTAATGTGAAGCGTAATTTTATTCTTATCGTGTAACTCTGGTGAATTTTGTGTGCACTGGTGGAATTTTATTCGTATCGTGTAACTCTGGTGAATTTTGTGTGTGCTGGGGGAATTTTATTCTTATCGTGTAACTCTGGTGAATTTTGTGTGCTGGGGGAATTTTATTCTTAACGTGTAACTCTAGTAAATTTTGTGTGTACTGAGGAAATCAATGGGATTCAAAAACGGTTGCGAATTATATCGTAAATTAGAGTTGATAATATACTAAAAAAAACTTGCTTTTATTTTGACTGTTTACTTTTTTAAGCCTCGAGTAGAGTTGTTAAATTACGTTACATTAAATAAGAAAGCATTTTTTTTTTCAAAGAACTACTGTTAAAATTTCATACTTTGCTAATAGATTGCTATGTGATATAAAGAAAATACTTCCACTGGAAAAAGCTGTTTTCTTCTAACCAACAATTACTGTTGAACTGCTCACTTTTGTGATTATTTTTGTTGTACTCAACATTCACTGCAGCAGTACCTACAGTTAGTACGAGGAATGTGGTCTTATATGAGGTAACTTGTATGATTAGCCAAATATTTCATTGAAAATATTATTTTCTAAGGTAGCAACAAATCAATCGTTACTGAATTTGTACGTTTATTTAGGCTCTTTCTCTGTAATAAATATTGAAACTTGACAAAAAAATGAATTAATGATTACCATTATTTGCACCGCTTTTTACTGCATTCATGTATGTACTTCCTGTACTTTATCTTGAGAATATATTTTAAATTTAGTTAAGCAAATATTGGCAGTTAGCCGCAGCTGTCTGTGCTTGAACTTTTCCCGATTGTCTGAAAAATATTCACGTTACTTGCATTTATGTATATGTTAAAATAGTTTTTTTTTATTGTAAGTTTACTGCTATCGTTTTCCTCGTTATAGTTTAGTTTCGAATTCGGTTGCGAGTTCGTTTACGGCTTCCTCCATCGCTTCGTGTCGTGTTAACCATTCCTTTCAGACGGTAGAGAACTAAAGTCACGTGTACAATATATACACCTGTCAAACTGATAACCATTCAAATTTTGCACAAGTCCTGTCTATCTTTCAAGGGACCATTCGTCGTACTCTCTAGCATACACTGACCTTTTTCTCTAGAAGTCGTTGTCTTACGTTAAATATTACGTCTTGCCTTGCACCTTACCTTTTAGAAGAGACTCGATCTCTGCAGTGCCACCTTTGTTTAATGGATTTCTGTGCTCGCTTTTTGTGCAGGATGTGCAGCCTTTTCCTTCCTGAGCTGTCAAGCTTCATCGCTGCTCTGCTCTTTGCCGTGCACCCTGTCCACACCGAGGCCGTGAGTCGCATACTCTATGTATTTTATTGCTTGAAGAACACAGAGTCCTTTATTTTAATCTGAAGTAAGGGTGCTACAGAAAGTTTATTTTCATGCTCGTTATGCATCTATTCTAAGCAAGAAGGAGGTGGATCGGCTTGCGCATATTTTCCTGTATAGAATAGGGCTCTAATTCAAGAATAGTAAATGTTAGTCGCGAGTCAATCGTATGGGACTGTTTGAGAACGCAGTGAATTGGAGATGCAGGATGCAAATTTTTAAATTATTGTCTTTGGTCTCTGAAAAATTCTCGTCAATTAAGAGCTTTCTTAAATGATGGACACTACTACTACAGTCGTGCGCTTACTTCAGGTGCGCTCATAATCACTCCGGCAGTAAAAATGCTACGAATCTTACGCATACCGCAGACCGCACTTTTTCTCCGTTGGGACCCAACCTAACTTCACAACCAATTTAACGCAAAACTTGTTACCTTTCTTCGTAGTTTTACTAAATTTAGGCTAGTACAATACCAAAATTGAAATGGGGGATGACGAGGTCTCCCTTCTCGCGTTTGGAGGTGGAAACTCCTCTCGCGCTCAGATTACAGTAGCCGCAACTTGGAACCACTTCAGCCTCCTGCTTTGGGGGAGGCAAAATCGAACTCCTTCTGCCTTCCGATGATGGGTCACAACTCGGTCCTGTCATATTCCTGTATTATCCTCGTTCGGATATCACGGCGAAATGCCTCCAAATTGGAGGCCATGCTTCAAGGTATGAAATCGCACTTCTCATTTGCTTCAAAAGATAGTGAAGTTGGTGGTGCTTTATCCGAGGATCTACTCAAAGCTTTCAAGGCATTACCTTTATATGTATGACTTCATTTGGCGACTGTTGGAGGCTGAGTTGAACTTGGGAAATTAAATGATAATTTTTTCAAATTGAATTATTCATGTAAATACTCATTTTAAGGATAAATTAAAACGCGGCTATTAGTGTAAATTAACTACCGCCGAATATGATTCACTCTTCGAATAACATCAGATTTTTATAATCGATTTTGACCAACTTGAGGTCATGCTTACCTTGTGTTGAAAGGTAAATTGCAAACATCCGGAGGAACAGTTGGAAAAAACATGTGAATTTCGGAATTTCTTACGTAAAAGTGAGTCTCTATGGTTATGCATGGTACTTTTTATAAAATCTTGCATATTTTTCTTCATACTAAAACGTGATCAATGTCGAAATTTTAATTTCCTAATCTATATATTACCAAATAGCGGTATGTTATTAAAATAATTGTGAATTTGAAGCAGACTCGTTGTTGGCAAAAAAATTATATAGGGAAAATTTCTAAGTTACTAAAATAGGCCTAAAAATTTGAGATTTTGCCAACCTGAGCGTACAATCTCGTAGATTTAAGCACATTAGTAAATCATTTGAAAAGCATTTCGCGCTACCTTGACGGCTGAGTTCACTGAAAAAACACTAGCACTTTTCAACTTGAGCTCAAATCGCGCGCTAAAATCCAATGCAATATGTTTTGCTCTTGAAAGTGCCCTGGTCTGTTGCGAGTGTCCAATTACGAGTAGAGGGTCTCAATTAAGAGAGTTTGCATTGCTAGTGATATTATTGCTGCCGCCTGAGCCCTTTGGACCATGGCCATGTGTGCAAAAGAGCTCGTTGAGTGCCTGAGAGTGAGGACAGCCATTTCCGAGATGACAACCCTTTTAATTTCAAGCTTCGCCGCACCAGACGGAAATGAGCATGCTGGAATAAGGAGGGCCCGCGCCTGTACTGCTCTTCTTATTCTATGTTATTATCAAAAAAGGCGTCTCTTGTAAACTGAGCTTGAGTTGAATTTACCCTAACACTCAGTCCGAGTCAAAGACTTTTAGTTTAGCCCATTCTTGGATGCGGAGGCTGAGTCAACTCCAATGTTTGTTTGATGTAGCACATCTAGTTTCCTATTTATGTAAATTTTTCATTTAAAGCCTAGTTTCTAGATCGTTTTTCGTGTTATTTTGGCGCTTCGCATTTGAACAGAATTGAAATCAAATGGCAGTTACGTGCGTGTGCGCAGATAGTAGGTTTTCTGTGTAGGTTTTTACAGATGGAGTAAAACAGCCCGATAAGTTCCTATTCTGTACGGCGGCTTCTTTTTAGTGGTATCCATAGCAGTCATTTTCATCTTACCGGTATTGATCCTCAATGAACTACAGACACAAACAGACCATAGTGTTTGTTTCGATTCGTGTCAAAAATTATGTAGAAACTCAAAACTAGGAAATTTTACATGTACATCATTTTTTTCGTAGTTCTGATGCGGTGACCTGAATTAAATGTGTATTTCCAGTAAGAATAGTTTGGTTTATGCTCCTCTGATGTTTTTTGTACTGCGCGTTGCCAGACTGTTAATACATTCATAAATTAGGTCGTGTTCCGCCAGTTTCGTTTGTGTACATCTAGCATAGTCGTCATAGCAGTCCACCTTCGGGGTTCAATGTAAACTGAACTCTTTGACACACAAAACAATGATGCGTTGATGTTCGATACGAGCTTACCTCCAAACTCGAACTAATTAGAGGGAGCTCCACAGAAAAGTTTGCTTTATCATAATGAGCCGCCGGCATCACTCACGTCGGAGTTGGTACACCAAAGTTGGCTCGGTTTGAGTGTGTGCGTGTGTGCAAAAGGGAGAGGTGCATTAGTTCATGTGTGTAACCTGATCCCACGTCCACCCATCAAAAAGAGTGCGTTTTATATGCGGCGGCGAGCACAAACAGTTCTGATTGGAAAAGTTCCCGAGTTGAATGATGGTGCCGCTGGGACACTGGGGATCCCGAGCTTATTCTTTAAGTTTGGTCATAAAGTGATTCCCTGCCGTACGGGACGTCTTGTTTGCCCCTTTGCGAAGAGAATTGTAATGCAGTCTCTGTCTGACGCGCTGCTGTGGTGTGCTGCTCATGCCGTATCTCATTATGGAATTCTTCTAAGGAAATTAAACGAGGGAGAGAAGTAGGAACGTAGGACTTGCGACTTCAGGACCTAGGGTGGTATGAAAATATTTCACCTTCTCATCTTTGACATTTCGCACGTGATCTGAATTTGTCAATGCTTTCAAGAGGCTTCAGCCAAAACTTACGCACTTTCAATTTTCCTAATGCACAAAATTATTGTTTTTATTTTTATGCTGATGTATATCAACAAAATAATGTTTCTGGTTGTGTAACTTCCCATTTTTCGAACCAACGCTACCCCTATCTCTCGCCTCATTGAGAACTAGTCTCCGTTAAAGTTTCATATATTCGATGTTTTATTATTTTTGTGAACTTTATGAAACGATTCAGTCGTACAGCTTCTGCGAACATTTTCTTGCAAATACTCAACACAGTGGTAACAATCGCATCAGAAAGTAGTTCCTCAGTTCTTTTATAATGAATTTTGAGAGGCTTCCAGGGAAAAGCGTACTCGCCGATGGTTTAAGCTTCATAGCTTTTTTCAAGCTAACTATTGATCTTTAAACGGTTGTGCTTACTCGAGACGTACGTGAAAGAGCCAGAGTTTTAATAGGATATCGTTTCCCTATAATTACCTTACCAAATAACTTGACTACAATTACGTGAGTGTTAGTCTCCACGTTAATTTCTCATGATTTTCTATGATGTGTTGAGAGTACGTTGAAGTACATTTCTGGAAAATAATGCACCTATGCCCATTGCATCCCAACGCCAGCATTGCTTCCTTCAGCGCAAAAGTGTGAGTTGGATGACGAAGTGCCTTTATGCGATGACTGCAGTGTAATCTCGTGAAATATATGCTTGTGCTTTGAAATATAAAATATTTTTCTGATTTTCAAAAGTATTTATGAAGAAATTAAGAGAAAGTTTGTAATATTCGGTAACGCATTGGTGAATTCCATTCAATACCGTGCATTGTTGAGCAAATTTCCCATCGGCAAAATATTAGGATTCTAGGTAGCAACCTCAATATGAAATAACTCCCTCGTCGCACGAGGTAACCTGTAATAAATGGTGGGCTTTATTTTCTATCTAATATAGAGTTTTTGTTGTTCAGGTCAATTAATCTGCCTTAGGATTTCAGTACGTAAGCTATGCGTTACACTTACCACTCAGGATGTTTCAGCCGATGTTTCTAATCTAGGATCATCGTCGTTATGGGAGACCTCTCGAATAAACCTGTTAGATCGTCAGTATGGGATGCCTCTTGAATGAACCACTGTTCCACTGTGGGAAGACACCTCATTAGAGCAGCAATACAAATGCTGCACGAGCGCTCGCAGAGCAGAGCACTTCGACGGTCCGTCCAGTCGATGACCGGTGGCCTCTCTGTCTGACCAATTTAGTGTCTTGTCTATAGCGTCGAGATGTGTGTCGTACGTAAGACAGGGAGGAGTGTCGCTCCGTGGCTCGCATCTCAAATGAATCAAAGAGATATCGGTCGTCTGTCTCTCCGCGCCGTGGTAACCATGAGCTCCCTGTAAGCGAGACCGTAATTTCATATTAGTGCCTTATTGAAATTCGTGCTCCCATCTGTCGCGCGGGTCTGGCATGACTGATGGCCACTTTTATTTCCATCGGAATTTGTTTTCCGTCTGACCTGGATTGTGAATATGTTAAAGGGAGGGAGACCGCTCACGAGCTGTAAGTGGCGACCTCTAGCTTGGATGTTGGTACGTTCTACTCCATGAATCAGGGATCAATACAGACGTGTAGAAAACATGAGCTATCTGTCTGATGAGAACGCGAAAAAGACGTCCAATGTTGGGGTTCAGAATCGATTTCTTTGACATTGAGACTGAATATAGACATTGTCATGGGCATTTTATGTAATTTTCTGTTAGCATATTTTAACGACACCATCCTACTCAAAGTTCATTTGTATTTTCTGTTATACTGACCTTGTTGCTCTTCCTATTAGTTTCAAATCTGTTGGGAGGTCTATTTAAAAAATGTCTTTTAGAGGCGATGTAACCATTTTTTACTATTTCCTGCACGAATTTCCTTGAGCTTTAGCTACCACGTGTGATGGTCACGGCGATGGGGGGGTCTCAATTCTCACCTTCTTGGTGCCGCCACTTGGATTGAACCATGATTACCTGATGGCACAAATCACTGCTGACATTTCACTCAATTCCTATCAGTTCAGCGTGAAGGTTTCTTTACTCGTCGTCATATGAGGTGTCGTTTTTCCTTAAATTTTTACTCAAAAATTCTACCAAATTCGTAACTTTCGCAGAATATTTTTGCACGAAAAGACGAGTAAATACTGATTAGAGGTCCACTTTAGTTATTTGAAAATTTTACGAAATATTTATGCAAATTTCAATATTATTATACGACCATTTCCCATCAAATGCGATGCTTACTCCTGGGATTTAAATCGCTGTCACTTAAAATCCGTTTACAAGTTCCGTACTGATTGGATCAGCTTGTTTTTATTATGAGCTTGTCCGGAAATTCTAAGCGATGTCAAGTTAAATGTTTATGAAGTCATTTAACTTGTATTGAGTCTCATTAAATTCCAGATAAAGCTTTTGTTTTAGAGACGTGTGTCTTCTTTGTTCGTGGCTAAATTTGTCTGACCAAATATTTGGAATGGCTTTGAGATTTTTCTCTCCGATTATGGAATACCACAATGCAAATTGTGCATTACTCGTGTTCAGTTATGCGCCCTTTAATTAATTAATTAATTAATTCTTCAATCTTTAATTAATTATACAGCTGCCTGCAGTATCGTCGTGTAGAATGTTTGTTAGCTCATGAGATTTACTAAGGGAGGCATAATCGTGTTCATGAACGAAGCTCGTTTTTTGCTATATCTTCTTGATTTATTTTTGATTTGCTGTAATTTCAGATATGAAGCGCCTCATAACGTCTCAAAACTAAGGCTATTGCTCTACATTAGTTTTTAAGATCCTAACCTCGTTAATTCCTTGAAGGTTTTCACCAATTTCATGAGAATATTTTAGTATTTGTGATGCCTAATCAGGCACTGCGTTATGCGATGGCAATCCGTCAACTTTTCAGGCCGTTTATTGTGCAAATATCGTGTAAATCCATCGTGCTACTGTGATCCCAAATCTCGCGTCACTCCTTAGGAGATATATCGTAGGTAATAAGGTTAGTTTTGCTTATCTTATGCTGTGGGGACTGGCAAAGCAATGTTACTTACCTCAGATATAAATTGCCTTTCACGACTTCTATTTTTCGTGCCCCGCTGTGCTTCTCCCATTTTCATGCCTTCTTTTTTTGGTTATTCTCCATCTTTTCATCCTCTTTCTTCTGAATTTGCTGTTTCTGTGCATATGGGTTTTTGTGTGGGAACACACCTATGCATAAATTCCACGTTCCCTGAAGTCCATTTCAAATGCGTCTTTTTTTCGTTCTCTTTAGATCGCTTTTGGTGTGGCTGGGAAACCTCAAAGTAAATACCTAATAATAATAATAATAATGATCTCTTGTTCTAAAGAGTCTGTTTCATCAACACGGCTGGTAACCAAACTTTACAGTGTATGCGTGAACCTTCTGTTCAATTAATCTTATCTATTGTCGTTGTACCATGCGAGTTGATCGAGAGCTGCCTGAATATTTTATGTTATCATCCTTCCAAGTTCCAATTTCTGTCATATGTTATAACACATTCTCTACCAGACCCAATTTCTCACTAGGAGGGAAGGACCGAGGAGAATCCAGAGAAACTGAGTGTGTCGCTCACACGGGAGCTATGCGGTACGCTTGAATCTCAGCTGTCGCTCATGTACGGAGCATTCATTGGTAGTGGAAGAGTTCATCGGTTCATTGATGCATTAAGCTATTTTTTGATCCACTGGAGCATTCTATAGCAGTTCCAAAGGGGAAGAAATAACCGATGGCAATACTAGCATTTTTAGTGTCCCAATTAACGTGAGTTTGAAGAGGTAGCAACAGCAGCAGCAGCATTGGCGGTCGGCCGCGGATAGTGGAGTGATGACAGCAATTGCGCACCGATTACAGGCCATCAGTGAGCGTGATCTAATTCCCGATGAGGGTAGCGGACTCGGCGCTCTTTGCTGTCACTCTTTGCCTCGGTTTGACTCTGCGCATCCCATGCTGCTGCTCTCATCACGCGTGCGCTGTCGTTGTCCTGCGTCCGCCTCATTTGTTCGATCAATTTCTATTCTACGAATCGTGTGGAAAGCACAATCGTGCTATAGAGGCCACGAGGATATTTTCTAGGTGTTTCTGGTCGAAGTCGATTTGCTGTCGACATCTTGTACGTAAGTGCGTCTGCAGTTTCAAATTAGCAACTTGAATAGGAGTTGTGTGCGAGTAAATGTTCTTACTTTTATTTTTCGTTCTTTTGTTAGTTGTGTTTTCTTCATTGTTCAAATACCTTGATAATACCAAGATGGTAAAATTAACATCTTACTTACGTTGACTATCGACGGAGCACTCAAAAATAGGACATGTGGCCACTGCAGGTAGCGCGCTAAAATGTTTGCAGTCCTGCCGCTTCCCATGTGACCGGCATCATCAGGCCGACTGGACGCCCGTTTGTGGCGGTGATAACCTTCCATCCACAGGGCATTGTACGGCGTCCCCTGCATGCTCTACGCGTGTGTCTTTCATTCGTTGCGTGTTATTGTGTCCATCGCTTGTTGGTGTCATTCATGGAAGCACACCTCCGCGCCAGTCGACTTGAAGTTTTTGTTGGTTTAGTTTGCTCCTGCTCGAATGAGGCTCCAATTCAAACATTCGCTGATTCAATTCCTGGTACTGAACCGGTGCTTACTTGGATAGCACATCGAAGAAAGTCAGTATCCGTAATTCCATTTCCTTCTAGCACCCGGTAATTTTGTACGTCTACTATTCCGGTTACCATTACGCTCGTATTTTGAATCGAGATTCGGCTGCATAGTTTATGCATGTAAAACTTCCAATCCTCTCAAAATTACTCGTTTTCAGTTTGCCTAACAAGGCAGCAGAGATTAATCAGTCTACACACTCACACAGTCCGTATATTCTCGGCGCTGCTACGAGTGCGCTTTCCGTGTCACATCCTTTAATGCAGGTATGAGTGTTGAGACATTTCAGAAATACTTTATACCGCGGGAAGTCTAATCCGACCATGCCACTAATCCCTTTTAGAAAACCGAATATCACTCTCATAAATAGGTCACATGTTTCTCCCTGAATTCCTCACACAATTTTATTCGCACCTCTCGTTTGGTGCACTAATTTCGCTCGACAGAATTGAACCTCTTAATACCCTCTATACTCTTATAAATATATTTTAGTTAAACCTGATTCAGTCCATACATACCCCTGTGCGTTTCATGATAGCCTTCTGATAGCGTTTGTTGCCATCCTTGAGCAAAATGTGCTACACATTTGAGCGCGTGCGATTGATGTGTCCGTTGCCGCCAGAATTGTGCACGCTGACAATTGTCGTGTCAGGAGCATGACTTTGGCTGCAACTTCATACGCCGCCACCCTCCGCATCTCAAGGCTGTTCCTTCGAGTGCAACCTATCAAGTGCAACCGAACGAGCTGTGACTAACGTCCTTCATGCCTGCCTCGTCCTTATACGTCAGCACAATTGTCCATAAAAATTCACGCAGTGTTATTGTGATCGTAAATTTAGCCTCTAATAGCGATGTGATAATTGCTCCCTCCTAACCTATGGCGAATTAAAACTGCCCCGCTGGTGACAGTTGTTTGTCTCGGCACTGGCCCGAGTGTCTCCCCT